>CAUYSK010005823.1:0-74125 GCA_963575035.1 Avahi laniger | reverse complement strand
GAGTGCGGTGACGTCAGCCTAGCTCACAGCAACCTCAGTCTCCTGGGCTCAAGCGATCATTCTGCCTCAGCCTCCCGAGCAGCTGGGACTACAGGCATGCGCCACCATGCCCGGCTAATTTTTTCTATATATTTTTAGTTGCCCGATTCATTTCTTTCTATTTTTAGTAGAGACGGGGTCTCGCTTTTGCTCAGGCTGGTTTCGAACTCCTGAGCTCAAACAATCCGCCCACCTCGGACTCCCAGAGAGCTAGGATTACAGGTGTGAGCCACCGCACCCAGCCTATGTATTTTTTAAAAGTGTTAATCGCAGTGGACTTGAGTTCCTGGCAGAACTGAGTGTTCCGTAAGGCGGCTGTTTCACTGTGTCACACTCTGCCAATGGAGGCAGATAATTCCTGTGTCTGATATGTATATATCTTTTGGTGCCAACATTCTCTGTAGGATGGTCTCAGCCCTGCACTCCACTGTGCATGGATGTTTGTTTATTATTCATTCATCTCTCCCTACCCTGTTTTGGTGCTTGTCCTGTGGGAGCTGCTGACTAAGATTGTTAGAGACAGTTGTAGACCCAGTTGTTAGAGGAAGTTGGTATGGATGCAAGAACCATGATAAATTGAGAATAGGATGAGTCTTAAGGAAAAAAGTCCTATAGAACTTAAAAGGAGGGAGAGATCACTCTAGGTCAGGAGGATCTGGGTGGGGGAGGGTCCTTCCTAGGTAGCATGATAGCTGGTCAGGGTTTTGAAGACTGGTTGGCGTCTTAACCAGCTTAGTGGGGGACACATTCCATGAGACCTGATGTTCTGAGCAGAGGCAAATGGAGCATCCCTTGGCAGTGAATTTATTTATTTATTTATTTATTTTAATTTCAGAATATTATGGGGGTACAAACAATTTGGTTACGTATAATGCCTTTGCCTCTCTCAAGCCAGAGCTACAAACGTGCTCTTCCATTTTTGTTTGGCTGGAAGGTGGCAGTGGGAGGTGAGGGTGAGTCCGGAGTGTGGGAGGATTTGGGCTTTATCATGTGGGACACAGTCGAAGATGTCTGAACAGAATTCAGTGTTAAGTGCAGGACTCTAGAAACGGTGTGGGGCTAGGCTGGATCACGGATTTGGCTCCAACAGAGGGGCCTCCTGAGCGGCGCTCGGCGCTCGGGGTAGAGGAGGGTTGATAACCATCTGCTGAATGCCTCGTCTGGAGAAGAGGCCATGAGAATTGACAGGCAGGAACAGCTGTGAGAGGCACCGGGCTGTGCGGTGGACAAGCTCATGACCGGGGTGGATGGGCGTGGGCAGGCAGAGAGGGCTGGAGTCCCCAGCCTGGGACGGGGGTGCCCTAGCCAGAAACAGGACATCCCCAAAGAGGGACGATCTGGAAGGGAGATGGTAACTGTGGTTTTGGGCAGTGGGCCTTACGAACCAGTTTGTGAGACACACTGATGAAAGGAAAAAAATAATTAGAAGTTTTCTCTTAAAGCATAGTCTAGCCACTCTGAATCTATTAATTATAACAAGGCCTGTGTCCTATAAATAAAGATGTTAAAGTTTAACTGTGTACTAACCATTGAGATTTGGAGATTTTCTTGTGACCACCAGAGGGAGCCCACTATATTCATTAAATTCTATAGAAAATCTAACAGGAATTTAAAAGAAAAGGATAATTAATATATATTTTTAAGAATTCACCGGAAAGCACACAAAAATTCAAACCAAGGGCAGTGACACACAAAGTTAGCCACCCACCCTGATGTTTTTCTACTAAAATGAAAGACCACTCAGAATTTTCCAAGTGGTTCTGGAGTCAAGTAATTTGCTGTTGGTTTGAGAGGTTAAGGTGATTCTGTGAAAGGTAAAATGTTCACTGAAAAACACATTCCTAGAAGAGTTGCGTTACCCACTCAGCATCTGTGGAGCACTGTCTGGCTTGGTGGCAGCAGAGACCCTGACACCCGGCCCCTACCTGGCACACACTGAAACTGCCTTTTCCGGGTGAGAGGTGCAGCGCAGTCACAATATCTGACTTCCTACCTCGCTTCTTGTGCTGAAGTATGTTCCATATGGATTGAAGATTTAAATGTCAAAAATAAAACTGTGGATGGCTAGACAAAAATATAATAGGTCACTCTTTAAAATCGTGAGGTAGAAATGGAATTTATAAGCATGGCACTGAAGTCAGAAACCCTAAAGCAGCGCTTCTCACTCAGGGACCATTTTGCCCCCAGGAGGTCATGTGGCAATGTCTGGAGACATTTCTGGTTTGTCGCAATTTGGGGCCTGCTGGTAGCATCCAGGAAGTGAGGCCAGGATGCTGCTGAGCACTCTACAGTGCCCCCCCCCCCCACAGAGAAGTATCCGGCCCAAAATGTCAGCAGTGCCCAGCTTGAAAACCTTGCCACAGAGCAAAACATTTTCTTGAACATTTTAAATGTAAAACATTAAATTTTCTACACAGAAAGAAAATTCCATCTTAACAAAGTCTGAAGATAAATGACAAACTGAAAAAAGTTTTTCAACACAGATAACAAATACATGGTTAATACTCATGAGATATAAAGTGTTCTTGCAAAAGAGTAAGGAACATGCTCTAGAAGAAGGGGCAAAGGATATGAATAGAGTCCACATAGAAAAAATACAAATGGTGGCACTTTTCCTTCAGTGAATGCTCATGGAGCGCCCCTTCCGTGCTAGTCAGTGTTCTGGATGCTTGAAGAGATGGCCCACGTCATGAATAACTGAGGAAATACATAGTAAAATGAAATCAGTTTTCAACTCTCAAACTGGTGAAATTTAAATTGTTTTAATGTTTGGGGAGGGCATTTTGGCATATAAATGAAAATTTTAAAAGTACAAACTCTTTCTCTTAACATTTCTACTCCTAGGTTCAAGAAACAGTGCAAAGGAGACTGTACAATAGATGATGTTTATCAGAGCATTATTTATAATAGCAAGAACACTAGAAATAAATTTCATAGCCATTTATAGGAGACAGCCACAATATTTCTACAGTGGGGAGAAAACTGATTATAAAGCAAAATAATATCACAGTATGAACAGTGATTTTCATTGGGTGATTAGATTATACTTGCCTTTCATTTTTTTCTTTTCTACATTTTCTGAATTTGCTTACAATGAGCGTGTATTACCACCATAATCAGGAAAAAAACACAAAACAGCTAAAATGTATTCAACCCAAAAAATGAAAGACAGAATTCTGTTTCGGGCCCCGGGCTGGTCACAGACCTGTGCTGGTCTCCTGGGAAGGCAGCCTCTGTCTGAGTCCACTGTCCACCTAACACAGTGCCCGGCATGTCACAGATGCTCCAAAAATGTTTCCATTTAATAAATGCGGTATTTCTAAGAGACCTTTTAAGCTGAAAAGTGCACTGTAGATGTTGGTTTATAAGGAAGCCAGTGGAAAGTGATAGAAATCATGTCTTCTGGAATAAGACAGACCTGTATTCCTATCCTACATCTGTTAGAGCTGTGTGACTTTAGAAGCGTTACTTAACTTCTCTGAACTCTGCTTAACTCCTGCTTAATAATGGCATGATAATCCAAACTTAGTAGTCATTTGGTATTCATCCTTCATTCAATAATGTTTACCATGTTAGATTTGGGGAAACGGTGACAAGACAAAGTCTGTGCTTTCGAAGAATTTGCACTCCAGGGTGTCGGGGTAGATGGAGCAGACAGACAAACTAAAACAGGTAAACAGATAAATGAGACAATTATGAATTGCCATAAGAGCTCCGCAGGCACCAGGTAGAGGCAGAAGGGGTGGGGGTGCTGGGGCTGCAATCTTCTCCTTTGGAAAGGGAGGCCCGGGAAAGCCTCTCGAAGAAAGGGACGTTGGGGCTGAGAGCTGCAAACCAAGAGGAGCCAGGCATCCAAGATGTACCAAGGCCCCAAGAACAGTGGTTTCTCCTGGGTGGCCAGGAAATTGGGTGTCCTCAGGAAGGGTCAGCGTGTCTGGAGCTGGCAGGCAGCATGGTGGGAGGACAGTGTGGGGGACATGGGCTGTCCGTGTGGCCTCCTGGACTTGGAGGAGTGTGTATTTTGTTCAAGGAGCAGTGGGAAATCGTTGCTGGGTTGAAAATAGAGAAGTGGCATTGTCCAGTTTGTGTTTGAAAAGCTCAGGCTGCTGCCATCCAGAGAATGACCTTGCAGGAGAGCCTGGGAGGAGGGCAGCGCAGGGAGGAAGTGCGGGGCCAGGTAGGGGTGGTCGCTGTTGTCCGGCCGCAGCGAGGGATGTGAACCAAGGGCGTGGTGCTGGAAGGCGCGGGTGGGTTTGCCATGTGTTCTAGAGACCACGTCAGCACCACATGGAGTGGACTGAGGGAGAGAAGCTTGGACGACTCCCGGTTTTTGGATGACACCCAGATTCGTGACTTGGGCAACTCATTGGTACCACTTGCTGTCATGGGGGCGGGGCCAGGATAGGGAAGATTAAGAGTTTGTCCAGATCTATCTGTTCATTTTGATGTGACAAGGGGACATCTGAGAGGAGATGCGCAGTCAGCCCTTGGATAAAATGACCCAACAAAGGTGGCGGCAGTGGCACAGGGCCTGGCCCTGAGTGTCTGTCACTGTGTGTTGGCTCTGGCTGCGCAGATGCAGGGCTGCTGGTGACGAGGACGGCAGTGGCGCGGTGCTCACCTCCTTCCTTGGCTTGCAGCCCGGCAGACCTCTGCCCCTCACCCCACGGGCCGGGATCTCCGGAGACACAGAACCAATAGAGTGTGTGTGAGCGTGAGAGCGTGTGGTGGGGGGGTGGGCAGGAAGGGCGGGAGGCAGAGACGTGTTTATTTTAAGGAACTGGCAAGTCCAGAATCTGCAGCGGTTGCAGCGCGTCGGGTTCTGCAGACTGGAGATCCAGGGGAGCCAGTGCTCCCCGTGAGGCTGAGGCCTCCTACTGTAGAACCGGGCAGTGCTGATGTTGCCGACGAGACGCGCAAGGCCGTCTGCTGGGGAATTCTCTCCTGCCTGGGGAACGCTGGTCTTTTTGTTCCATCAGGCCCTCAACTGATTGGATCAGCCCACCCATCGTGGAGGGAAATCTGCTTTACTCAGAGTTTACCAATTTAAATGTTAATCTCATCCCCAAACCCCCTCACAGAAACCTCCAGAATAACGTTTGGTGGCCCATCTGGGCACCGTGGCCCAGCCACGTTGACCTACATCAGCCATCGCCCCTCTGCTGCTTGTCTCGTGAGCCGGTTCTCCAGTCCGTGCTCATCCCGCCCCCTCACACAGAGCGCTCCCCTCACAGTCTAGTTCCTGCCTCCCTCTCCAGACCTGACTCTCCAGTCGTACCACATTCCCATGCCCTGCGAATGACTCAGTTCCTCAATCTGGCCATCCAGATTCTTTGAGGACCAGCTTACAGCTCACCTCTTCTGGGAACCCTTCTCGCTTTCCAGGCAGAATGAGTTGTCCCTCCTTCTGCGATCCTCACACACTTTGGGGACCCCTCAGCTATAGCACCTGCAAGTCCATGTTGGAGCCGTTGTCTCCTCACTTGCCTGTCGCCCCTCCAGCCCGGGAAACCCTTGAAGTCAGAGGCTTGGGGGTCAGACAGACAAGCTCAGCCCTCGACAAAGGAGCACATGGACTTTAGCTCGTTTTATAAATAGCTCTGGGTGATTTGTGAAGGGACAGTGACAGGTCTGTGAGAGGACTGCTGCGAAGGAGGGTAATGAAATCTATAAATGAAGCTGCACAGCTGATGTCGTCCTTCTTGGATTGCCACGATGTCCAGCAACCAGGCCCGCCTGCACGGGGTGGCTTCTGGACTCACACAGGGAAACCCATTCACTGGGCATAGGCCCCCTTTTTGACTTTGGACATTATCTTGGGTCTCTCTCCATCCTTTCCCACGTTCTCAGCACTTGGCTTTCCCTCCCCTTGCTGGTCCCAGCTGTAACTCAGGCAGGGCTTGGCTCTTGCCCAGGGGGCCAATGACTGGAAGTAGTTTGCACTTGGCTTGGCGCTGGCCAGGCTCCCTTCCCTGAGAATCAGATCAGGTTGGGTCGTGGAAATGTATTCCCCACAGGCAAACAGTTCAGAAATATCCTGTACATTCTATTCTAGTCCCCAAATTGCCTAAATTGAGCAGAGTTTGGGAGCGGTGTAGACTGAGGCACCCCCAGATAGACACCTCCCAGGTTTGGAAGGCCACCTCTGCTCGTGCGTGTCTCCCTCCTGTCCTCTCTGCCCCCAGCCCCTGAGCGCCTCCCCTTTCCCAGGCCACTGTGCCGCCGTAAGCTCGGGTACCCCCAGCCTTGCTGAGGTGGTGCTGGCATGCTCTGCCACGAGCCAGCCAAGCCCTCGCCCTGGCGCAGCGCAGCCTCAGCCTCTGTCCTCATGGGGCTGATGGAAGCGGGTGTCGTGGGCAGAAATAGTTGCCCTTGCTAAATTATGCAAACAGGAGTGGTTGTGGCTGAAACATATGAAATGTTCCCTTTTTAACTTCTTTTCTTAATTTTGCTCCCTGATCCCAGCCCAAGTCTGCCCTCATGAACCCTCATCCTTCCACTCCATCATCCTGCAAGTGCTCAGTAGCCAGGCCCTGGGACAGCCCCCAGAGCTGTGGAGGGGCAGCTGTGGGGCAGACAGCAGGCTCTGCAGGGTCTGTGTCATCTCCCGAAAGCAGGAGGCCAGGGGCGTCCAGGGCGGGCTGGGGTGCCCGGCGGGGCTGTCCTGGGGAAGCGCCCAGCAGAGGCTGAGCGGGTCAGCATTGTCACTAGCAACAGCAACCAACTCACTGATCAAGACAGAAAGGGCCAGTGTTGGAGGAAATGCATGAGCCCTGAGGCCTGCGGGGATGGGGTGCAGGGCAGCTCCTGGAGTCTGGGCAGCAGGAAGGGCAGGCCCCAGGGGTGCATCTATACCCACTGCTTTTTGGAAAAGTTGCCAGGTTCTTTAAACTCTCCACCTCCTTGTACATGAAATGGGATAGTGTTATATATCTCGAGAGTTTGTTTTGAGGATAAACTGAGATAAATGTATATGGAAGTGCTTGGCACACAGTAGGCATCTAATAATGTCTGTTCATGTATCCCTAAGGAAACTGACCTGCGGCCCTCAGAGCACGCACGCAGATCATTGTTGCTCCTGCATGATGCTTGCTAGAGCGATGCTTGCAGCTTGGGCGAGGGTGCACTTTCTTTTTGCTGCCTCCCCCGCGGAAAAGAATGTCATTTCTGCTTAGACTCTTGATTCATTTGGTGCCAGAATACCTCAGCGAACCTTCTGCCCAGTGATGGAGAGAGAGCAACTCTTGGCTTTTTGGGGAGCCTTTGAACTTGAGATTGCCTCTGCTGCCTTGTAGGTTACGGCAGGCAGAGTTTTAAAGTCCTTTTCTTTCGTGTCATCTTGGATTTACCCAAAGATCTACCAAAGGCTCTTCTTTCTCCTCCCGGCCGCGCCCCTACTGTTCTTGATTTTTTTCAGACCTGCTTTTAGAAAGAGGACTGAATGCCAGCAGAGCTGCTTCCCTGTGAGGTCGTGATTTTCATGACACTGTTGGGCATGAAGTGGCCCATTGTCTGGTCATTTCTTCAGACTTAGCCATGTGGACCCCGATCCGCTCGCAGGCAGCACAGGAAGAGGCTCGCAGCGTTGGAGGCTGAGGGCACGAGGGGCGTGGGGCTCACTGGGAAGGGAGAGTCCAGGGGACAAAGGACGCTGATGGCTCATGTGGAGGGGCCGACCGGCCGCATCAGGAGCTGGACTGCTGCCTGCCCTGGTGCTGCTTCCTGCAGAATGCGCTTTAAAGAACGTGCAGGTGATACCGTGCACGTCCACAGGTGCGGTGGGGCAGCAGGTGACCTGGAGACTAAGCAGGGAATGCCTCTGAGCTTTGCCCCTTCAGGACTGGGCAGTGACCACCCTGGAGTGGCACCTCCTGTCCCGGCACTGCCTGTCACGGAGGTGGGCATGATGTCAGGCCGTGCTGCTGAAGCGCTCACTACAAGGCTGCTGTGCCCAGGAGAACACGCCTGTCAGCGGTGACTGTGGGCCCAGCGTGCTCGGCGTGGGTCTGCCCATGGTCCTGCTGTTTTCTCTGTGTGTGGCGTGCCTGGAGTGGGCAGGGACCACCTCCCAAGGGAGACTGGGAGTAACTGCCCAGGAATGACTGCCCCCCACCCCCAAGACAGGACTTGGGCTTCATTTGCAGGAGGGTGAGGTGGTGCCCTCCAGCCCCCTCTGATGTCTGTTTGCTCCCTAAAGTGGACATCTGTCCTCTTGCCACCTCCCAGTTTGGATCCAGGAGCTCCAACAGGGCCTGGGCTGGGGTGGGGGGGCCCGTACAGGCCCAGTTCTATTACCTGGGCACTGGTCCTTACTGCTGGGGGGTTGCGGGGCTGGGAAGAGGACGGTTATGTGTGGAGAGGGAGGGTTTCGGGGGAGGGGGTGTGGGCGTGATTCTCAGGTAGGAAGGGAGCAGGAGGCAGAGTGCAGGGAGAAGGGAGTGCCTAGGAGACTATGCTGTGGACCAAGCGTTGTGTCCCCTAGTTCATATGTTGAAATCCCAACCTCAGAGGTGGTGGTATTGGGAGGTGGGGGAGGCGATTAGGCCGTGAGGACGGAGCCCTCATGATAGGACTAGTGCCCTTGTAGAAGAAGCCCCAGAGAGCTCCTTCGCCCCTTAGCGAGAAGGCGCCACCTATGAACCAGGAAACAGGCCGGCATCTGCCCGGGCCTTGGTCTTGGACTTTGTAGCCTCCAAAACTGTGAGCAATAAATTTCAGTTGTTTATAAACCAGCCAGTCCGGGGTGTTTTCTTAAGACAGATTATTTGGTGAAAGAAGGTGCAGCTGGTGGAGAAGTGGGTGAGAGACATGGGGACCCAGGTGTGCTAGTGTCTGCCCACCCCTGCCGGGGCGGTGGCTTGACCCCCAGGCCACCTGTGCACCTGCGGCGGCAGCTCCTGGCCAGAAGCCCTCAGGGGCTCACTGGGCTGGTCTTGGGGCCTCCCTCCAGACTATCCAGGTGGCTCATTTCCCAGCTGGAACAGGCCATCTCTTCCTTCCTCAGAGTCCCCTCCATCTCCAGTCTTCTGGGCAGCTTGGCCTCCTTTTATTTTTTAAAAAATATTATTATAAAAGCAACTATGCTTCTTAAAATGATCTCACTTTCTACCTCTTCAAAAAAAACCATAGCTATGGAGTTAAAAAAAAAACAAAACGACAACTCTCCCATCTCACCATCTAATCTCATGTCCTAGGATATAAATATCTTGATCAATTTAGTCTACACTCTGTCAGATCTTTTTCTGTGCTTCGACACAAACACACGTTTTTATTTTTACAGAAATAAAATAATGCGTGGTATAACACACTTTGAAAAATTGTTTTGACTTCACAGTAGTGAGGTACCATTAGGCAGCCCCACCTAAATGGACCCAGAGGCCCAGAGGCCATTCTTAGGTGGAGAGACAATCAGATTCATGCCAGAAAGCACAAGAGGCAGTCAGCAGGGGAAGTCTGTCCCGCCCGCCTGCCCCTGCCCGCTTCTCTCCACCCGCCCCTTTTCCTCCTTCATGGCTTTGGTCTTTTTTTCCTCCACTGCCTTCCTGGACCTTGTCCACATTTCTTTCCACACCAGTAGTTTTCAGCCTCTCCAGTGTAAAAGTCTCCTGGTTTCTTTCCAGCCCCTTCTGACTCTGGTCTTTCTGTGTTCTCCCCGTCAGCCTCAGTGACAGCCGCAGTGACCAGCACAGGCCCTTCCTTAGGAGAGGGCAGAAAGGCAGCGGATACTCACACATTTACTATCCTATGGCTCTGCCACCCATTAATAGCTTTTGTCACTGTAATATCAGTATCGTAGTTCCTTCGGCTGATGGCTGCCTTATTATTTTTTAACTTTTTATTAAAATATAATTAACTATAGACAATAGCATGTAAGTTTGGAGCTTGATGAGTTTCCGCAAACAGAACACACCTGTGTCCAGGTCAAGAAGCATCACCTAACCAGACCCCCAGAGACTCCCCACACGCCCCAAGGATCACCACGGTCCTGATTTCTCATCTGATAGACTCATTTTGCCTGTTTATGAACTTTACGTGAACGGGAGCACATCGTGTGGGTTCCTGTGTCTTTAGTTCAGCATCGTGTCTGTAAGATGCGTCCATGCTGCTGCATGCAGCTGAGGGTTGCTCATTTATTTATTTATCGTACTCTTGCGGGGCATTTGGGTAGTAGCCAGTTTTTGTCTGTTATCAACAGAGCTGCTATGAACGGTCTTCGGTATCTATTGGTGTACATATATATACATTTCTGTTGTGCTTATACTTTACAGCAGAACGGCTGGGCATGAGGTATGCATATGTTATGTTTAGTAAATAGAACCAAATCGTTTTTCAAAGGGTGATCGTCTTACCAAGCACGTATGAGAATTCCAATTGCTCTGCGTCCTCAGCAACACTTGGGTTTTCTTTTTCCTTTTGGTCATTCTGATGGCTTTGCAGTTCTATTTCTGGACTCTTTGTTCTATTGTTATCTATCCATGTGCCAATACCACATTATTTTCATTACCAAACCTTTACAGTAAGTGTTGATATCAAGTAGAATTTTGATCTTCAGAATTGCCTTGACTATTCTTGGGCATTTGCATTTCCCTGTAAGTTTTACAATGTTTGCAATTTCAGAAAGAGAGAGAAAGAAAAAAAGAAAAAAAGAAAAGTTCTAAACCAGCCTGAGCAAGAGCGAGACCCCATATCTACTAAAAAAAAAATAGAAAGAAATTAGCTGGACAACTAAAAATACATAGAAAAAATTAGCCGGCCATGGTGGCGCATGCCTGTAGTCCCAGCTGCCTGGGAGGCTGAGGCAAGAGGATGGCTTGAGCCCAGGAGTTTATGGTTGCTGTGTGATAGGCTGACACAATGGAACTCTAGCCCAGGCAACAGTGCGATACTCTGTCAGGAAAAAAAAAAAAAAAAACACTCTGCAGAGGTTTTGGATATAATTCATTGAATATAGATTAATTTAGGGAGATGTGCTGTCTCTGCAATCTTGAGGTCTCCGATTCATGAACACAATGTATATCACTCCTTGTATTTGAGGCTTCTTTAATTTTATTTGATAATCTTTTATAGTTTTGCGTGTAGAGATCTTGCACATTTTTTATTAGATTTATTCCTAGGAATTTGATATTATTTGAGGCTATTTTATATGATAGTATTTTTAAAATTTGCTTTCCGTTTGTTGCTGATGATTTTTCATGTTGCTTTTCTATCCAGTGACCTTGCCACATTCACTTGTTAATTCTAATAGTTTTAGATTTTCCGTGTATTTTCTGTCACATCACCTATAAATAATTAGAGTTTTATTTGTTCCTTTCCAATCCTTGTGCCTTTTGTTTCTTTCACTTGACTCAGTGCTTTGGCAAGAACCTTCGATAGTGCTGAATAGCATTGGCAACAGCAAGCCTCCTGCTTTCATGGCCGAACTCAGAGGAAACATTAATAGGCTTTTTAAAAAAAGTGATGATTGGGTGTTAAAAATTTGTCAAATGATGTTTCTGTATTTATAAGATGATCGTACGATATTTCTCTCTTTTTGCTGTCAAAACCGTGAATTACGTTGATTGATTTTAGAATGATATCCACCCTTGCATTCTTGGAATAAACCCCAATTGGATGGGATATATTATTTTAACATGTTGCTGGATTCAATTTGCTAACATTTTGTTTAGGAATTTGCATGTGCCTTTATGGAGGGATGGTCTCACGTCCTTTCTTCTGTCGTCAGGTTTTGGTATCAAGGTTCTGCTGATCTCATATAACATGTTGAGAAATGTTACCCCTGTTTCTGTTCTCTGGAAGAATTTGTGTGAGATTTAGTGTTGCTTTTTTCTTAAAATGTTTGAAAGAATTCCCTGGTGTAAACATCCAGGCCTAGGATTTTCTTTAGGTTTTAAATAATTAATTCAAGTGTTTTAACAGCTGTAGTGATGAGGAAAACCCCCATCTGTTACTTGGCACATCAGCCACCTGAGACCCCCACCCCTCATGGAAGACCCGCATCAGCATAATACTAACCTATTACCTGGCCCATCAACTAACCTATTACCTGGCCCATCAACTGATCTACTACCTGGAGCATCAGCATAACACTAAATCTATAATCTTACACATCAACTAACCTATTACCTGGCGGGCATTACCCACCTGACACCCTACCCCAGACCACCACAACTTAATAAAAGTGGGAAAAATCGGGTAGACGGGGCTCAGAATTTGGTGGCGAGGCCCCTCTGAGCCCGCTGGCGAATAAACTGTGATTCTCCGACTCTCCGTGTGCCGCTCGGTTTATCCTCAGGACCACTTGCTGTAACACTTGCTGTAGCAGTAGGACTCTGCTTCTTTATTTTTATAACAGTTTTATTAGGATATAAGTCACATTCAATACAATTCATCTATTTAAAGTATATACTTCATTGATTTTTAGTCTATACACAGAGTTGTGCAACCATCACCGCAACCATTTTCAGAGCATTTTCATTGCCCCACACAGAAACCCTGCAACTTAGCCATCATCCCCAATGCCCTTTCCCTCCCAGGCCCTGGCAACCATGAATCTACTTTCTGTCTCTGTAGATTCACCTGTCCTGGACATTTCTCATAAATGGAATCATACACTGTGATTTTGCTTCTGGCGCCTTTACTTAGCGTCATTTTGTCAGGACTCATCTGGATGGTGCATGCGTCAGTACTGCATGCCTTGTTGTGGCCGAACAGTGTTTCACCGTCTGGACGTGCAACCGTTTGTTCATCTATTCACCAGCTGAGGGACATTTGGGTTTCCACTGATTGGCTGTTATGAATTGTGCTGCTGTGAACATTTCTTACAGAAGTTTGTGTGGGAACATGTGTTTTCATTTCTCTTGAGTAGATACCTAGGAGTGGAATTGCTAACTCATGTGCTTCATTATTTTTTACTGCAAACCATAATATGGATATACCAAAGTGGATTTAACAACTACCTTATCGATGGTCATTTAGTTGTTTAATTTTGCTGTTAAACAAATGCTCCAGGCCATGCTACTCACAATGTGGTTTGTAGCTAGGTGCTGAGACTTGGACTGTTTGTTACTGGTCTGTAACAAAATTAGAACAGAAATTAAGAGTGTTTGGAAACTTTTATAGCAATTTAACTAGTAATTTTATGTCTGCTGAATTGAAGTTTTAAAAACTGAGCCAGTACTTTTCTGTTTTTTTGTTTTTTAAGTTTCACTTTTTTACTACATCATTTTAGTGTATTTTACAAAAGTATGAGCCCCTGACAAACTGAAAAACACAAGGGGCTCTTCAGCACGGACAGGCAGAGAAGCACGGCTTCCCAAGCTCCTCCTTACGCGTGTGGGTCTCCGTGGGAATCGCTCCTGTGAGTGGAGCGGGTGGCCGGAGCCCACACTCTGACACTGGCAGTCAGCAAGCCCTCGGGGCTCCTCCGTGAGAGGAAAGAAGGAACATCTCACCCTCAGTGCCTCCGCCCTCCTGATGATGACAAATTGTAATACAGATTGATGAATAAATACCATGTGGCATGTCCATACCATGGAACATGATTCAAACTTAAAGGGCAGGAAACTCTGTCCCATGCTCCAGCAGGGATGAAACTTGAGGACATTATGCTAAGTGAAACAAGCCAGTCAAAAGACAAAACACTGCATGATTTGTGCAAGGTACCTAGAGGAGTCAAAGTCACGGAGACAGGAAGCAGAATGGTGGTTGCCAGGCGCTGGGGGAGGGGGAAATGGGGAGTTAGTGTTTCGTGGGGACAGAGGTTCAGTTTAAGACATTCTGGAGATGGACGGTGGTGCTGGCTGCACGATAGCACGAATGTACCTAATGCCACTGAACTGTGCACGCACAAATGGTTAAGGTGGTAAATTCTATATTATGCATATTCTACCGCACATGCACACTCAGTTGTAATAAAGAAGGCTCCTGCCCTGACCTCCCAGTGTGACCACTGCTACCCCAGGCCCGTCCATCTGCTCCCCACAGCAGCCCCTCAGACTGCCCATTTTACAGAACTGTTACCCAGATGGGAGAGTGACCTGCCCAGGGCCACAGGCCTGTAGGGGCAAGCCCGCACCCTGCCCTCTGCCACAGGTTCCCCCTGAGAACTCACCTGGACTCTTCCCTCTGCTCAAGGCGTCTGCAGGCACCATTCCTCTCCTCATTACTGATTCTGTGTGTGTGACTCGAAAATGTCCCTTGCCCTTCACCTACCCCTACTGGGCCTCAGTTTCCCCATCTGCGAGGGGCAAAGTCATGGCCCAGGCCAGTGGACATCTGACTCTGAGCACAGGAACCCTTTCTTCTGCAGCCTCTGCATGTGAGCCCAGGCCTCAAGTCGACAAGAGCGGACCTGCTGAGGGTGAGGCAGGGCGGGGGCCTCATGGGAACCCAGTGGGCTGGTAGAGAAGTCTGGAGATGGGGCGTGCATGGTCTGGGGTGTGCCTCCCACCACACTCCCACCTGTGTGTGGGACCCCTCCCTCCCCTCATCCATGGGAATCATGTCAGCCTCTTGTGTTCTCACAATCCAGAAGGTGCCAGCAGTCTGACCGATGCCAGTGCCACATCTGTCTGCAGAATGTAGACAGGAGCAGAGCTGTGAGGAACAGACATCGACGGCATGAGAACAGGGCTTACGTGGCTATGCAAGGCCAACCTTGACCGCTGCTCCCTGTGCAGGGCCCCTGCGGGAAACCCTTAAACTAGCCCAGATGGTGCACAGGGCCCAGGGTTGGAGGGCTCCAGAGAGCTGTGGCCATGGAAAGCTCAGATCTGCCTCTCCAGCTTTGACCCAGATGTGCATCCTCCGACCCCGGAGTCTAGCACACGGTGCCCCACCTCCTCAGGAAGGCTTTGGGCCATCCCAGCCCCTCCCAGAGCCTCTGTAGGGCCAGCCATCACCTTCAGGAATGAAATGGAGCCTGCCAGGCCACAAGGGGGTCCCTGGGAACAGGCCCGTGCCGTGGGGGCTGGAGCTCAGGGGCTGGGGCTCAGTTCTGTGGTCCAAAAGCATGGACCAGTACTGGAGCCTCCAAGCAGGCCTTGAATCTTGTAGGGGACTTAGGGTCCCTGGCTGCACTTGTCCATGGTCTTGATGGTGCATCTGATGACTATGTCAGTGTGGGCACTTGAGGCAGAGTAAGCAGCTGGAGCTGGAGCCCAGGCCTCGGACTCAGGCGGTGCAGTTTGGTGAGCACGTGGAGAGACCACACCGGAGTCTCTGGGTGATGGGTCAGGATGTAAGAGGCTTTCTAAGCCCCTCTTTGGGATTTCCATGCTGGCACACCCTCCTGGACTGGCAGGGTGCTGTCGCCCCACCTCTGTGTGCCCTCCCATGAGGATGCAGGCAGACTGGAGAAGCCTCACTCCCTGAACACCCCAGTAGCTTGTGCTGTGCCCCCAGGCAAGTGGGACAACCTCGTGGGAAGGGCGGTGAACTGTTCCTCTGGGCAGATTTCCACATTGAAGACCCATCCTCTATCAGAGCTTCCTTGCTGGTGGCTCCAGAGCCAGGGACGCCTCTGGCAGACCAGATCCCTGGGGACAATTTTCACATCGGAGGGTCCTGAGCACTTTACTGGAGGAGCAAAACTGCCCAGAGGACTGGCCCTTACCCCACCGGGCCATCACCTCCTTGCCCTGCTGTCCCGTCCCGCGGGACATACAGCGTGGGGGTAAGGGGAGGACTACCTGCCGGTGAAGAGAAGAAAAGAGAGAGAGAGAGGGAAAGATGGGACAAGAAACACACAAAATGGAGGCAAGACAAAGCTCTGATCAAGCCTCAGCGCTTATTGTCGGGTGCTTGCTTATATGCCCTGGGAAGGGGGAAGGGTAAGTTTAGGGGCCGTGGCATTCACAGATTGGTGGTAGACGGGTGACGTGAGGGAGCAGGGGCCGTCGGTCTTGGCGCGCGCGGGAAAGGAAGCGCGGGACTTTCAAATGGAGCGCGGGAATTTCCAGGGGAGGAGGAGGAAGGAGGAAGTGAAGGCTGGCATAAATGGCTGCCGTAAGCTGCCGCTGCACGGCCATGTTGGCTCCCACCAGGGAGGGGCAGTGAGACTTTGTCACTGGCGCAGCTGATCGTGATGGACAGTCTTCACCACAAATCCTGCCAATTCGCTTCTACAGACAAAGCGATCCCACATGGATGGGATGGAGAGACGGCAGTGGCAGGTGACCAGCTGGCGTCGGGGTCCATGCAAGTGCAGGGCATGTTTGGACACAGCGAGAAGGGGAAGCCCCGAAGCCGAGGGCAGTGTTCCTGAGTTTATATTTCACAAAGTATTTGGGGAGCCAAACTAACAAGGCCGTTCCCCTAATTTTGCTCTGGGAACCTCCCTCCCGTGTGGTTAGGCCAGTGCTCTGTGAAGAGGCTCAGTTAGGACGTCTCCATCTCGTGTTTCATGGGACAACTTTGAGAAGGGAATTTCGTAGTTGCTGCGACACTTCTCTCCTTTTCACTTCTGTGCCTCTCGCTGAGTACTGCGCTGCCCAGTAGGACCGCGTGACCGTGAGCACCTGCACTTGCGCCAGGTGCTGGGAGAGAAGGTGAAGGCCTGGCGCTGCCCTGGAGGCTGGGTCTGGGGGACGGGCGAAGCACACGGATCAGAAAGTACGCGGGAGCTGGCAGCAGAAGGCAGTGAGCCGTCGAGCCAGAGGGGGTTTCCTTCCTCCTCTTGGATCCCGCTTGAGGCCTAGCACTGTTCTGGAGTGTTCTGGTGGGAAACCCACTTTGGGGAGCGACCAGACAGGCTAGTGTGGTGGTGGACGCCAGGGCCAGGAGGAGCCCCAGTCAGAGGCCCGGGTGGGGTTCATTGGACTGACTGCGCTCCCCCAAAAGTCATGTGCTAAAGCCTCACTCCCAGGGTGACCGTGCTAGGAGGTGGCCTTCGGGTGGTGATCCGGGTCCCCAGGGTGGGATCAGTGCCCTTGTGGGAAGAGGAGGAGACAGCAGAGTGCTCCCCCCACCTCCCTTGCTGCGAGACACCATCACAGCAAGCAGGTGTCTGTCTGCAAACCAGGAGGAGAGCCCCCACCAGAAATGGAACCTGCTGGCCTCCTGACCTTGGACTTACAGTCTCCCCACTGTGAGGAATAAATACCTGTTGCTTAACCTGCCCAGTGTGTGGTGCTTTCTCATAGCAGCCCGAGCTAAGCAAGGATTGGAAAGTCCTCCCCCTGGGGACCAGAAACCAGCCCAGGGGACTTCACCCAGGGGAGAGCAGATGTCAGGACGGGGCCTGGAAGCCGCACGGTGGGTGCTGGCGGGAGCCGCTCTGGGGTAGAGGCAGGAGCAGGGCACTTGGGGAAAGGCAGCAGGCAGCGTGATGCTGCTTCCCGGGAGGAGGAGTCAGCCAGGGAGGTTGCTTCTGGCTCTGGGCTCACACTGGTGTGCACGCCCGGCTCACCGCTCAGCCACATGATCTCAGCACGCGCCCTCGAGTGTGAGTTCTAGGGCTACACACACAGAACCCCGTGATAGGAATTTGTCCTCTCACGGTTCGGGAGGCCAGAAGACCGAGAACAGCTGCTGGTGGGGCCCGGGCACGGGTCTGCTCCGGGCCTCTCTCCCGCTCTGGAGCCCCTGGGCGTGGGCACAACTTGGTCTTCACGCGCTGTTCTTGCCGGCTGCGGCGCTGGGCCCACATTCCGTCTTTTGATGAGGACGCCAGTCATGTTGCGTTGGGCCCCCCCTGGGACCTCACTCTGACGTGACCAGCTCTGCAAAGACGTTATCCCCAGGTACTCACCCTCTGAGGTCCCGGGTAAGGACTCACTCCAACCCATCTCACCGGGAGACACAGCTCAGTCCCCGGCAGCCTCCAATCCTGTTTCCGCCTCTGAAGAGGTAAATAATGACAGTCTCTAGCTCGTGAGGCTGTTACAGCATTTAATAAGGTAATTGGTTTAAAGCCCTTAATTCCATTCTGCACCGGGCTGTCGGCTACTCTCCGAGAGACGTGCTCAGGCGGGGCAGGTGCCTGCCGGTGTCGCGCTCTGAGCCCGGACTCCTGCTCCGCTGTCCAGGGCAGCCCCACGCGGGCGGCTCTGTCTGAACGGGCCACCACGGCCAAGCCCAGAGCAGAGACGAATGTGCAGAAACACTTTCAATCTAATATCCAACAACTGGAAGCTCAGTGTCTTCTTCAGGGGGTTTCTGCCCAAACAATCCTTGACAGTGTGATTGTTCTCACACGGTACAGTCATGAAAATAAAACTTTAATGGTGGGCTAGGACGTGTTACGTAAAGATGAACAGATAGCAGGGCACATCATCACACCGAGATGAATATATGAAAAAAGGGACGGGCAACAGGCCAGGGAAGGCAAACAGACGTCCTTTCACACATGGCGCGCTCAGAGGCCCTCAGACAGAGCTTGAGAACCACACGCGGGAAAGTGTCCTGTGATTCTCTCTGCCTTGCCGAGGTCAGGCCCCTGCTATTTCCTGCTAAATGAAAACCCTGGGATGTGTGCAGCCAATTTAGTCAGAACACGTAAGTCAGTTACTGAACCCGACTGGCTGATGCCCAGGGGCCAACTGAGAGGACGGGTCTCAGGCCCAGGGAGAGCCAGGAAGCCACAGGGCCCTGCGGTCCACAGCAAGACGGAGCACGCTGCCACTCCCTGAGACCACCCAGCACCGCATGGGACCTAAGTCGGTTACTCGATGCCAGTAACCTTGGTAACGGAATTTGCACAGGCACGGTGTTCCGCTGCCCCCATTGATAAATACTTCCACCTTGCAAGTTGCAAACCAAACGGATGCAGTTGTGCGCACGCAGCTTCAGCTCAGTGGGGCCTGAGCTTTGGGAGTTTTCTAGGAGCAGAAATAGATACGCTCCTCTATTTTGTTCTCCTCTGACATCCCAGGATGAGTACGATGGATTTTCCAGGCAAGTAACTGGGGTCAGAAATGTCAGCTGGGAACAGTGGGAATCTGTCTATCCTCCTACAATGCGTTCAAGATGTTACTGGAAATGAGTAAATGCTGATTCACCTCCTCAAAACAACAAATACTCGATTTCATACTTTAACCCCAGAATAGACTCACAAACTCCCTCTATCAGTGCGATATTGGAGGCCTGTGCTTCCAGAAAGAGGAGAAATTATACTCAAACTCCCAGACCTGCCAGTGGGCTGTGGTCACAGCCACATGCTGCCACCGTCCTGCTCTGTACCAGAGGGGTTTGCTCCTGGCGTGATTGTCCTCGGTAGCACAGGGTCCTTGTGTCAGGGAGTAACGTGGCGTTGGGAGGGTCTGAGTAGGCAAAGAAGGTCCTGCTCACCCATCTTCTGAGCAGGGTTTTAGCAAAGACAAAGAATGTGGCTTCTTGACGTTTGACCTGTTTTTAACCAGGTATAACAGGGAAATGCTTGCTGTTTATGGTTGCGATAGCCTGTTTTGAAGGTGGCTTCCAGGGTCGCTGTGGTTTTGCTAGGTGAACACCTTACTAAACCCTGTTGGTCAGTGGATGGGGGGCAGTTCTGCCATGTGCTGGAGAGATTTGGGTTGTTATGCGGAGAAACTGGCAGGCACCTGGGATTCCTGAGTAAGGCCGAAGAGGGAGGAGTCCGGAGGGGAGGGAGAGGGAGAGGCGGGAGGTGGGTGGCAGAGCCTGAGTGCTGCGGAGGCTGGAGGAGGCAGGAAATCTCGGTCCGGCTTCCGGGAACAGGGCATGCGGGCGGCAGACGGAGTGTATCCTTGAACACCTGTGCCACCAGGCCTCGCTCCGCGGTGGTTCAGTTGCAAAGACGAAAACGAGATCATAAAGCAGCGAGAGCAGGAGGGAGGACCACGCGCGGCACAGGGAGTCTGAGATCTGGGGATAAAGCGTGGAGAGAGGACACTGGGCTGGGAGCAAACCCAAGTGCAGGAGGACATGACGTCTCGGGAAGCAGGGAGGGGCAGCGCGGCGTGCACGAAGGCTCCGAGGAGGACTTGGGAAGGGCAGGTGCCCTGGGCCGGAGAGGAGAATTCTGTGAAACCGAGAGGGCTTGCTGAGGAGAGCGCGGCCCCTCACCTGAGCGCTGGTGCCCGAGAAAGAAGGATGCTGCACTGGGCAGCCCTGGAGCTCCTGGCAAAAAGGAAGTGCAGCAAAGCCCAGTGGAAAAAAGACTTTGTTATATAATAAAGACACCTGCATTTGAATGTTCCCAGAAGCACAATTCACAATTGCAAAGATGTGGAATCAACCCGAGTGCCCATCAATCCATGAGTGGATTAATAACATGTGGTATATGTACACCATGGAGTTCTACTCAGCCATAAAAAACAATGGTGATCTAGCACCTCTTGTATTTTCCGGGTTGGAGCTGGAGCCCATTCTTCTAAGTGAAATA
This sequence comes from Avahi laniger, assembly GCA_963575035.1. Taxonomy (NCBI): domain Eukaryota; kingdom Metazoa; phylum Chordata; class Mammalia; order Primates; family Indriidae; genus Avahi; species Avahi laniger. Next base: position 53,745 of record CAUYSK010005823.1, on the reverse strand, counting down.
TCACAAGAATGGAAAAACAAGCACCACATGTACTCACCATCAAATTGATACTAATTGATCAACAGTTATGTGCACATAGGGAAGTAACATTCATCAGCTGTTGGGTAGGTGGGAGGGGGGAGGAGGGTAAATTCACACCTCACTGGTGCAGTGTGCGCTTTCTGGGGGATGGACATGCTTGTAGCTGTGACTCTGGCAGTGCAAAGGCAATTTCGCAACCAAAGAATTTATGTCCCCGTAATATTCTGAAATTAAAAAATATAAATGAAGTGCAGCAATGGGGAAAAGCAGGTCTGTTCTGGATGAAAAGATAGGCGTGAAGCTCCCCCACTTGCAGCTGTGGATGGGGGAAGGTGGCTACTCACACTCAGCGGTGTAGGTTGGCCCGGCCTCAGGGCCCCCTCGGCTCTGCCCCGGAGAGGAGCCTGCTGGAGAAACCCCTGCTCGGGTGAGGAGAGCACACTGTGACCCACGCGGCCTTCCACTCACAAATGCAAATCAGCAACCAAGGGTCTGCATGAACAAAACCAGCAAATGATTCAACACAGGAGAGAAATGATTTAGGAAACCTAAGACGACATAACTCCAAAAATGTTTGAATGATATTGTTAGTGTTCCTGTGATTACTAAAAATAGTTAAAAACCAAGCTTCTATGAAAACTGAATAAGAGAACAAGAAAAGATTTCTGAATACTATATATGTGATTGAAGGAAATTTTTTAAACAAAAGGGCAAAATATTAATAATAGAATGGAGATAATCAAAGATTAAATTAGTAGACTTGAAGATAAAAGCCAGTTATCTCTCAAAACAAAGACTAAAAAGATAAGGAGATGGAAAACATGAAAGAAAGTTTAAAAACTGTGATGAGTCAAGCCAGGAAATCTGATATTCTTTTCACAAGAACAACTGTAAGAGAGCAGCAAACAGGTTAGAGAAACTAATCAACGAAATAATAAAAGACAAATTCTGAGCCGAGGAAAGGAATAAATACTCAAGCTGACAGCACTCATCAAGCGTAGAGCAGAGTAAGCTGTGAATGAATGGTACCTACTCATCTCTAGAGAAATTCAGATTTACAACTATAATCAATCAGAAGATACCAAAAGTCTCCAGAAAGAACAAGAAATGTTACTGCAAAAACCCAGGAATCAGATTTGCAAAAGTCTTACTATAAAAGTTACTGTGCCCTTAGGGAGAAAAAGAAAAGCATAGCTTTGAAATTGTGGGGAAGAGTGATTTGAATGCAAAATTTAGCATCCAAGAAGACAATTAGTAAGTGTGTATGGGAGGGAATGAAGATATTTTAAGACTAGCTGAAAACAGCAATATTTACCTTACACATTCGTAGTCTCTAGCAAATCATAGAAGGAATCCGGAAAGCAAGGAGACTCGGGAGTGACATGAGAAGAGATGGAATTAATGGAGAACGCGGTGGAGGAGAGACCAGAAGACAGCTGAGTGGGAATTCTGGAAAATCCTCAGTCCAGTTTGGAAGAAGCAGTCGGAGCTCCTGGAAGAACATCTTCGAGAGGAAGTGTGTTCCCGCCAAGAAGTTGTGTGATGAAAACCCAGAGGAGCATGGCTATGTGAGGAATGCCTGTGTTGTTTGCAAGAAAAACGAAAGGCAGTTGGAAATCCTGGGAAAAACAAATAATCGCAAAGTACTCACTGTCCGAGTGCCTCAGACCCTCTTTACCTCACCCCAGTGCCCCACTGATTTCTTCCCTGTACTGGGATATTCCCTTCACCATGAAAATACGCTGTCTCACTCCAATCTTCAAAGAAAGCTTCCCTCTTGACTTCCCTTTCTCCTTTTCCTCCTCATCTCTCTCGAATCTACTCTCTCGTGCCCCTCCCCCAGGCTGATATGACAAGGTCACTGAGGACCGCACACGCCCAGACCCAACGGCGTGTTCTCCGTGTTCTTCCTCTTAGGTCTACCAGCGGCACCTGTACGACCTCCCTCCTGGGGACACTTCAAGGTCCAAGTCATCCACTCACACGTGCTCCTCCCGCCTTGTGTCCTTCTTCCTCAGCAGTCTTCCCCCACGTCCCCTGGCCCGGGCTCAGACCTCCTCACTCTCCTATCTTCTTCCACTCCCGTGACGATTACACTAGTCAGGACTCTCCAGAGAAATAAAATCAATGGGTGGGGTGGATAGACAGACAGGCAGATGTTAGACGTCACTCGTATTCCTTATATATCACAAGCAGTTGGCTAATGCCATTAGGGAGACTGGGAAGTCCTCAGCTCTGCAGTCAGCACACTGAAGACCCAGAAGAGCCAATGGCTCGGCTCTGGTCTGCAGGCTCGAGTCCCTGGAAGAACGGACGTTCCAGTTTGAGACGAAGGCAAGAAAAGACCGAGGTCCCAGCTCAGCAGACGAACAGCAGGGATTTCCTCCTACTCAGCCTGTCCGTTCTACTTAGACCACCAGCTGAGTAGACGAGGCCCCCACATTGGGGAGCACAATCTGCTTTATTCAGTCCAGCAGTTCAAGTGTTAATCTCACCCCAGACACCCTCACAGACACAGCCATAAGAAATGTTCAAACAAATATCTGGGCACCCACGGCCCATCAGTTGTAACGTAAAACTAACTACACCATCCACCCTTATCAGCTTGGCTCCCATACACATATCTGTGAATCATACTTGACCCCAAAATAAAGGTAATAGTAAGGTCGTAATTCTACCTCACATGATACAATTCTCCCGAGTACAGATAAAAATACACTAGCACCTTCCCCAGAAGAGGAAGTAAAGTCCTTGAGTGATGTCTGCTCTTCTCCTTGACATCGTGTAACTTAAATGTATAATGTAAAATTAACAATGCTTAAATACTATGCTGTAAGGAGAATACATTACATGTTACATGAGGGAATAAGAGTGGGAAGGAAACAAAGATATTATTATATATAATTATATATATAATATATGTAATTATAAATATATGTATTATGTACATTATAATCTTATTAAAGCCTTAAGGAAAATTTATGACCTTATAATTGCCTTCATTTTGAGATTAAATAGAGTTTAAGAGATATGCGTGGTACCAAGTTGAGGGGTATACTTGTGCCAGGCACCCTCTGCTGCAGAAAGCCACAGGACTGACACAGAGAGACATCTGGAGACTGTGAAGAGACATCACTCTGGAGAGGGGGCACAGTGGTGACCCACTGGCTTGCAAACCCTGGGTGCTATGGCTGGTGCCATTTTAGAATCCTAGACACAGAGCACTGCATCTGCCCAGGGCTCAGACCGTTGCTGCTGCCTGCCCATTGTCCCAGCTAGTCCAGGGGAGCGGGAGGGAGCAGAGCAGCCAGGAGCTCTTGTGAGTCATGTGAGCAGGTGTCACACACCCCTGGCAGGCCGACAATCACCACGGCGTGCTGATGTGTGTGGGGCTGGGCCCAAGCCGAGTGGGCTGACAATCACTGAGGGCCCGAGCCCGGCTACGCTTAGGCCAGAGCCCACTTGACAAACACTGCAGCCGAAGGATCTGAGAGGGACAGGTCTCAAGCCCAATGGGCTGTGAAACACCACACCCACAGATGTGGGTGGGGCTATGCTGAAGCCACAGGACCGACAAACACCATTGCCCACTGACCCAATCCAGACAGCTCGCAAGCCAGAGCAAGCTGACAATATGCACACAGCCTGCAGGCAGGAGTGGAGCTGCCCTCAAAGCGATGCACAGCTGCCAAAAGCTGCCAGATCTGAGTGGGCACACTGTCAGTTGCCACTGCCAGAAGGCATGAATGGGAGTACACTCAAGCCACATGGGGCAACAAACACCAACATCTGCAGATCTGAGCGGGCAGCTCCCAAGCCAGCATAGGCAAACAATTACTGCCACCCATGGGCATGGGTGGGGCTGCACTCAAGCCAGAGCAGGCTGACAAACACCACTGCCTGCAAATCTGAGTGGAGCAGCTCTCAAGCTGGCTCAGGCTAATGATCACCACTTCTGACAGAACCAGGTGGGGCATTCACTCACTCTGCAACACAGGGACCACCAGTGACAACCATGGAGGAATGGTGAGGAAGGAGGTATAGGAGAGCAGCAGTGTTAAATGCCCACGGTACATTTGCCCGTCTTGGACTGGGTCAATCCGCCAGAGTAGGACACAAGTGCATCATCCAGAGACCTCTCCTTCTTTGCACTAAGTAGAAGAGTTCCCAGCAGAGAAGAGGCACACTACAAACTTATCTGTCTTGAGCTGAGAGAAGAAATTTCAGATGAGAAGAAAACAGAATAAAACAAGCTATTTTGACATCCCAAAAGGATCACAATATGTCTCCAGCAATGGACCCCAACCTAAAGGAAATTGTTGAAATTTCAGAGCTGGAATTCAGAATATGGATGGCAAATAAGATGGATGGGACTGAAGAGAAAGTTGAAAACCAACATGAAGAAGCGAAAAAAATATTTTAGGACATGAATGAAGAAAATGAAAAACTCACCAAAGAAATAGACAACACAAGAAAAGATATTAGAGAATCTAAGGAAATAAAAAAATCATTTAAGGAGTTTTAAAATACAGCAGAAAGCTTCAACAACAGACTAGACCCAAGCAGAAGAAAGAATTTCAGAGCTTGAAGACAAGGCTTTAAAACTAACCATTCAGTCAAAGATGCAGAAAAAAGAATAAATAAGAATGAACAGTCACACAGAAAAGTGTACATCCATCGAAGTGGGCCAATATAAGACTTAAAGGCATCCCTGATAGAGAAGTAAAAGCAAAAAGCATGGAATACCTATTCAAGGGAATTATTGAGGGCAACTTCCCTAGTATCTCCAGAGATTCAGATATCCAGACACAGGATGGTCCTTGAACACCAGGAAGATTTAGAGCAAGTAGGACATCTCCAGGACACACAGACATCAACCTAGCCAAAGTAAAAATGAAGTTGAAAATTCTACAAGCTGTAAGACACAAGCAACAACTAACATACAAAGGAAAACCCATTAGACTAACAGCAAGCTTCTCAGCAGGTACCTTATGAGCCAGAAGGGATTGGGGCCCCATTTCTAGTTTTCTTAAACGGAACAACCGTCAGCCAAGAATTTTGTATCCTTTGAAACTAAGTTTCATAATTGATGAAGACATAAAGACTTTTCCAGACAAGCAAACACTAAGGGAATCTGTCACTGCTAGATCTGCCCTACAGGAAATTCTCAAAAGTGCCTTATACAAGGAACAGCACAACAGATACACACCAGTGTAAAAACACCCCAAATTTAAAGCTTACACCTCTAACAAAACAATAGCACAAAAGGGAAACAAAACAACAAAGTATCATCCAACATGATGAACAGAACTCTATCCCACATACCAATACTAACACTGAGCATGAATGGTCTGAATGTCACACTTGAAAGACAGACTGGCTAAATGGATGAAAAAACACACTCCAAGTATATGCTGTCTCCAAAAAATGTATTTAACACACAAAGACTCACACAGACTCAAGGTAATGGGATGGAAAAAAATATTCCACACAAATGAAAACCAAAAGCCACCAGGTGTAGCCATTCTAATATCAGATAAAATAGACTTTAAATCAACCATGGTAAAAAAAAAGAAAAGATAGTCATTTTATAATGGTGAACAAAGCAACTCAGCAAGAAGACATAACAATCTTAAACATATGTGCACCTAACACAAGAGCTCCCAGATTCATAAAGGAAATTTTACTAGAACCACACAAAGAAGTAAACAGCAGCATCATAAATGCCAGTGACTTCAACATCCCATTGATAGAACTGGACAAATAATTGAAGCAGAAAATCAATAAAGAAACACTGGACTTAAATGGGACTCTAGAACAAATGGACCTATGAGACATTTACAGAACACTCTGCTCCAAAACTACTGAATATATATTCTTCTTATTAGCACATGGGAAATTTTCCAAGATTGACCATATTTTAGGCCACAAGACAAGTCTCAGCAAATTCAAAAAATTCCAAATCATACCATGTACCTTCTCAGACCACAGGGGGATAAAACTAGAAATCAATTTCAAGAGAAACAGTCAAATTTGCACAAAGTTACGGAAATTAAACAACTTGCTTCTGAATAATCCTTGGGTCAATGATAAAATTAAAATGAAAATCAAAAGATTCCTCAAACCGAACAACGAAGGAGACACAAGCTTTCAAAATTTATGGGATACAGTAAAAGCAGTCCTAAGGACTGCCTTACATGTCTACATTGAAAAAACAGAAAACTCACAAAAGAACAACTTAATGTCTCATCTTAGGGAACTAGAAAAAGAAGAGCAATCCAAATGCGAAGCAAGCAGAAGAAAAGAAATAACAAAGCTCAGAGCAGAACTAAATGATCTGGAAACTGAAAACAAAACCAAAACCAAAATAAACAAACAAAAAGGATAAATGAAACAGAAGTTGTTTTTTTTGACAAAATAAACAAAATTAATAGATCCAGATTAACTAGATATAAAAGAGAAATGACTCAAACTCACTTAGAAATGAAAAAGAAGATGTTACAACTGATGTCACAGAAATACAAAATATCATCTGTGAATACTACAAAAACCTCTATGCACAAAAACTAGAAAATGTAGAGGAAATAGATAAATTCCTGGAAAAGCAAAACCTCCCAAGCCTGAATCAGGAAGAAATAGAAATCCTGAACAGACCAATAATGGGTAACAAGATTAAAGCAGTAATAAAAAGTCTCCCAACAGAAAAAAAGCCCCAGACCAAATGAATAAGCGGACGAATTCTACCAGACCTATGAAGAAGAACTGGTACCAATATCATAGAAATTATTCCATAGCATCGAGAAGGAGGAAATCCTCCCTAATTCATTCCATAAGGCCAGTATCACCTTGATACTGAAGGCAGAAAAGGCCACAACAACAACGGAAAAGAAAGATACAAATATTTCTTATGAACATAGATTCAAAAGTCTTGAACAAAATACTAGCAAACTGAATTTGACAGCACATTAAAAAGATAATTCACCATGATCAAGTGGATTTCATCCAAGGAATGCAAGAATGGTTTAACATATGCAAATCAATAAATGTGATTCACCACATTAATAGAAGCAAAATGAAAGATTATATGATCATTTCAATAGATGCAGAAAAAACATTCAATAAAATCTGGCACCATTTCGTGATTAAAATCCTAAAAAACTAGGCACAGAAGGAATATACCTCAAAATTATAAAAGCCATTTATAACAGACCAACAGCTAATATCATACTGAATGTGAAGAGTTGAAAGCATTTCCTCTAAGAACTGGAACAAGACAAGGGTGCTCGCTGTCACTGCGTCTATTCAGCACAGTGCTGGAAGTCCTAGCCAGAGCAATCAGGAAAGAGAAATAAATAAAGGGTATCCAAATCCAGGAAGAGGATTGGATTGTTAGCTGATGATATGATCTTGTATCTAGAAAACTCTGAAGACTCCAGAAAAAACATTCCGGGAATTGATATATAAATTCAGCAAAGTCTCAGATTACAAAATTCAATGTACACAAATTAGTAACATTTCTATGTACTAACAATAGTTAAGCTGAGAGTCAAATCAAGGACTCAATGTCATTTACAAAAGCTGCAAAGACAATAAAATGCCTAGCAATATACTTAACCAAGGAGGTGAAAGATCTCTATAAGGAGAATTGCAAAACATTGATGAAAGAAATCATCAAACAAATGGAAAACATCCCATTCTCATGTTCCTGGATTGGTAGAATCAACATTGTTAAAATATCCATGCTGCTTGAAGCGATTTACAGATTCAATGAAATCTCCATAAAAATATCAACGTCATATTTCACAGATCTAGAAAAAGTAATTCTATGCTTCATTTGGAACCACAAAAGTGCCTGAATAGCCATAGAAATATTAAGCAAAAATATCAAATCTAGAGGTATCACATTACCTAACTTCAAATTATACTGCAAGGCTACAATAATCAAAACAGCATGGTAATAGCATAAAAATAGAGACATAGACCAATGGAACAGAATAGAGAACCCAGAAATAAAATCATCTACCTACAGCCAACTGATCTTCAACAAAGCAGACAATGACACACACTGGGAAAAGGAAGTCCTATGCAATAAATGGTGCTGGGAAAACTGGATTGTCGCATGTAGAAGAATGAAACAGGACCCCTATCTCTGGCCATATGCAAAAATTAATTCAAAATGGATAAAAGACTTAAATGTAAGGCATGAAACCTAGAAGGAAGCATAGGGAAAACACTTCTAGACATCAGACTATGCAAAGAATTTAGGACTATCAATTTATGTATTTCCCCCAAAACAAATATGGCAACAAAAATAAATAAATGGGACTTAATTAAATTAAAATGCTTCTCCACAGCAAAGGAAATAATTGACAGAGTTAATAGACGATCCAAAGAATGGGAGAAATTTTCGTAAACTACACATCTGACAAAGCACTAATATATAGAATCTACAAAGAACTCAAAAAAGGCAGAGAGAAAACAACCAAACAACCCCACCAAAAAGTGGATAGAAGACATGAATAGAAATTTTTCAAAAGAAGACAGACAAATGGCCAAGAAATATATGAAAAAATGCTCAACATCACTAATCATCAGGAAAATGCTAATTACGACCACAATGGGTCTTAGCCCTGTCAGAAGTCATTATTAAAACATCAGAAAACAATAGATGCTGAGGTGGATGCAGAGAGAAAGGAACACTTATGCACTGTTGGTGGGACTGCAAATTAGTACAACCTTCATGGAAAACAATATGGAGATTCCTCAAAGAAATAAATGTAGACCTACAATTCGATCCAGCAATCCCGCTACCAAAAGTAGTATCTCCCCAAAGGAAAAGAAGTCATTTTATCCAAAAGACATCTGCACTCAGATGTTTGTCACAGCACAATTCACAATTGCAAAGACGTAGAATCAATCTAAGCACCCACCAATTCCTGAGTGGAAAACTGCCTTCCTCTCCTCCCACACGGGAAGGCTGGGATTCATAATCTTACAGTAAAACAGAAAAGAGGAGGGTCTTTCTCAGCACCCAGCCCAGGACAGCCAAGGGAGGACGATGGTGATCAGCGCAGGTGACCTGGGTGACAATCCACACAGACATGGGTTTGGCCTGGGCACTCCGCATGGGAACAGGGAACTGTCAGCCCCACCGTGGTCAAGGAGCTTGACTGCCCAGACTGGTCTGGGTCTCTCTATTTTAGGCACCTCACCTGATTATACCTGAAAGTTTTCAATTTTTTTTTTTAAGTACAGAAAATATTAAACACTGAAGAATTCACTGGGAAATACTGAACCATAATTATGGGATGAATCATATGCAACTTAATGAAGATTAACTCAAATATTTATAAAAAAGCAAAAGCTAAAAATACGCTCATAGTGACAGTGTGGCTTTGACATTTAGCCAGGAGGGTGAATGGAGAACTGTCTCCACTCTGACCCTGGCCAGGCCACCTGTCTGCTACCCACCCTGAGCCCAGCGTCAGCCCCGCCACATACATCCGTGCCTCACAACGGGACGCAAAGCACACGGGACCACACACATCCCGTGCGTTCCTCCTCCCTTCTGTTAAATCTGCAAAGCTGTTCCCGCAGAGTTCTCGAGCTCCGCGGCTACAGCTGCGTAAAGTTCAGACCAAAAGGTGCTGTGACGTCACAGACGGCGTGGCTATCTTTTGTCACTTTTGTTTTTATATTTAAAAAAATAGAGATTATTTCTCTTTATGACAGGTCCATTTCAAACACCTTCGAATACTCTCATGCAGTGAGATTTCTGGCTTTCCTGCTTTTGACAGGAGCAGACCTCTTCCAGGAAAGGTGATACCTGAAACAGCCTCTCTTCTTTTTTGTAAACACATATTTTATTGTTTTATCCATAATCGTTTAGAAGTGCGTGGATGCAAAGGCGCTCTGTATACTGGAAACTAAGGAGCAAGCGCAGCCCCTGCTGAGCGAGGGGAGGCAGCATTCTCAGTTTCACGGCATCTCCCAGACGCGGCGTGGCCTCACAGTCAGGCTCTGGCTTGGCCTCCAGCAGCTCTGGCAAGGGCTGGCTAGACAGCTGGGTGGCAGGACGCCGGTGACTTCTGGGGAACGCAGGGCCCGGCACGCAGGGCGTCTGCAGGCCTCGCTCCGGGCCAGCGCCCGGCGACCTGGCGGAATGGGTTGGAGAGAGGAGAGCTGGTCTGATTTCTGACTGCAGCGCACCCCGCCACCATCCAACTCAAAGCGGGACACGTTGTCCGAGTCTGCTGGGGCTGCCACGACGAAGCCCCACGGACCGGGCGGCTCCAGCAGAAGACACTTGTCCTCACGTGGAGGCCAGAGGTCCACAGCCAAGATGCCGGCCCCCTGAGTTTCTGGTGAGGGCTCCCTTCTGGCTGTGTCCTCGCGTGGCCTTTGCTGTGTGTGTGTGTGTGTGTGTGTGTGTGTGTGTGTGTGTGCGCGCGCGCGCGCGCCATGGGAGAGAGAGAGCAGAGAGAATGTGTGCTCCGATGTCCCTTTGTCTTGCAAGGACACCAGTCCTGTGGGATCAGGGCTCCACCCCTGTGACCTCCCTTAACCGCAATGACTTCCCACAGGCCCCATCTCCAAACCGAGCCCGTGGGGGCGAGGGCTGCAGCGCACATTTTCGAGGGACACAGTTCAGTTCAGACAGCAGCTGTCCCCGCTCCGGTGGGCAGAGCGCTGGGCTGGTGAGGCCGAGCCAGTGGTTAAGGGCACGGCTGGACTGGTGGGGGCCCTGCGCGCCGGGCCTCGCTGTGGACCGTCCTCGGCCTCTTCCCGGGCAGCCCTTCTCCTTCTACCCCAGGCTTCCTTGTGGCAGAGCGAAACCTTCAGGAGCTTCCTGAGAAATCGAAGTGGGAAGTCACTGCTTACAGCCCCTCAGAGTCCGACACCTACCTCCCCTCGCGGGTGGCTGGAGATCTGCTTGGGGGCTGAATGGAGGCTGGAAACCATATTCCAGCCGCTGTTCAAAGCCTCGGCTCCAGAAAGGGCTGTGGCCGTTCTCGGTTCTGGTCCTTTGTGGGCTGCTGTGTTTCTTTCCTGCTCCTCGGTGGGGTGCAGAATTCCATTTCTGACCTGAATGCTTCACAATGTCACAGAACTGTGCTCTGATGGGGGTGATTCGGGTTGACCTCTGGTGGGTCCTTGCACCTTGACAGACTCAGATTCCGGGGGTTTTTGAGGTGTTTCTCCCCGCACGAGTGTTGGATCGCTGACGTGCGCTCCACTCTGCACACTTGGTCTTCGCTGTTTCCCGTGAGACCGCGACACCCCCCTGCCCTGTGGGCTGGTCCAGGGAAGGGCCCCAGAGTCCTCTACTGGGATGTCACTCCCAGCTCTGCAGGACCTCGCCGTGGCCGGCACCACCCACCCTCTCCCTTACCGTCCCCACGGGGCCCCTCCAGACACCCGCTGAGGCCAGGCCTGGAGCAAGGGGGGCTGGGAGAGCTCTGGGTCCGCAGCCCCAGCCAGCAACCTGGCCCGGCCGGCCCCTCGCCCCTTCCCAGGCATGGCCGGGCCTCAGCGTCTGACCTTTGGAGACTCCTGGAGCGTAAGTCAGGCGGGGCTTCCGCCTTCCCCCACAGCTGGCTCAGAAAGTCGCTTTGCTCTTGGAAAATTATTTCCTCTTCCGTCACTCTCATCCTTGTGGGCGAATACCTTTAAAAACTCCTTTACCTCAGTAGAGTTTTTCAAGAAAGGAAATTTAGATTTAGGTTTAATCCATATCTTTGCCTTCCAGTTTCTTAGGATGTTGTGTTTGTTTCTAGGATTACGACATCAATTACCCAGTTGTTATTGCCACGTAACTGTTTATTGAGTATTTTGATAAAAGGCAGAACATATTATTAGGCAAAAGATTCAGGTTTATAAAAAATTACTAATCCTTTGGCTCCAAGCTCTCATGTTCCTGCACATGCTGCTTAATTCCTTTTGTGTTTCTTGGGCGCTCCTCACGCGTGCACCAGCGTGGTGGCCCCGCGGGGAGACGCACGGGAAGACACAGCCAGTGTCCTGCAGGTTAGCGCGGAGCTGGGGGGACGGCTGCACGTTCGGGAGACGACACGGAGAAGCTGCGTCACAGCACGTCCGCGCGGGCAGCAGGGCAGGGGCCGCGGGGAAGGGAAACCCTGGGAAGCCTCCACTGTGCAGGCCCGGCTCGTTCTAGAAAGGAGAGGGGCTCCGCTGTCCGGGAGGACGAGGGGGTTCACCTCAGCAAGAACAGACAGACAGGCAAGCTGCCAAGTGTGGGCCTGGGAACTTTCCTGTTCTTTCTTTCTTTTTTTTTTTTTTTGTTGAATTTTAATTATGTTAAAAATACATAATGTAAAATAATATAAAATTTACCACCTTAACCATTTTCAAGTGTACAGTTCAGTGGTGTTAAGGACATTCACATTATTGTGTAATATTTTTCTTTTCTTCGCATAAGAGGTTTGCAGAGAGGGGCTGCTATAGCAGCTTCCTCTCTGCCTTCTTTTTCTTTTTACTTTCCTAACCTTGGTCCTACACTGAGAAACCCCGGCCGAGGGTCCCGGCCACCATCTGGCACGCTGGGCTGTGCGGGGCCCCTGGATGAACACGTGTCCGCCCCGACGTAGGGGCCCAGGTCGCAGCGTGCTCTGGTTTCTTTAGTCCAGCCGCTCCCAGCTGATCTTCTATCAGGCTCCTCCCCCGCCGCCTTCACTCGCAGGTTGTGGGCGTCGGGGGCTGAGCGAACCCCACCTTGGGCAGAAGTTCCCTGAGAATGGCCTCCGTGGTGGGAGACACCCACCCTCCGGTCCGCGAGTCTCGACGGTCCTGAGCCCGCTCTGAGGGGAAAGCCCTTCCTAACTCGATTCCATAAACGAGACCTTGCAAATGTCTGTCCTGCTTGTATTTTTGCCGTCATTTCCCCAAACCCGTGAGGCCTCTTCACCCTTGTGAAGTCAAATAGGCTCTCGTCCCGGAGGAGTCTCTGAGGTCGGGGGAGAGAAATGGGGAATCTGTAGCCCTTTGGTGGATATGAGAAAAGACCCTGTCCACAAATAAGCCAGGCCAGTCTTAGGAGTAAGCAAGACACTCTCAGAAGCACTGAAATCTAAATAATCTGGCTCCACCATTTCAAAACTACGTTGCAGAGCAGAGACTATTTTTTTGAAATACTCTCTCCCATGACTCAAAAATAAAACACAATTTTGTTCAGTCTTAAACATTCACACAAATCACCTCTTTGGGAAAAAAAAGACTAAATAGTTTCAGCCAAAACGTTTTCATAAAGTTATGAGTCACTGCATATAGGATCATAATGAGAGTCTGTGAGTAAACTCAGGGCAAGCGCGGTGTTCGGCGTTGCGTGTGGGAAGTCACACACAGAGGGAGAATAGAGACATTATGAACCCGCGGCGTAGGGCTGTATTTATCTTGGCACGGTGTGCATTATATTATATTCTCGGCTTTGCCAAATCTTGTCTGTTTCTTGGAGACCCAGCTGGAAATTCAGCTCCTTCCAAAGCCTCCCTGATCAATCAAGCCTGCCCAAACCCATTCACCCCACACCCTAAGTAGTAAGTCTCTCTCCTTTTTCCAGTGTCATTTGTAGTTGTCGTATTATTGTATTGCTGTGTTGTTGTATCGCTGTGTTGTTGTATTGTTGTATGGCTGTGTTGTTGTATCGCTGTATCGTTGTGTTGTGGTATCGCTGTATTGCTGTATCGCTCTGTTGTGGTATCGCTGTGTTGCGGTATCGCTGTGTTGCGGTATCGCTGTGTTGCTGTATCGCTCTGTTGCGGTATCGCTCTGTTGCGGTATCGCTGTGTTGTTGTATCTCTTTGTTGTGGTATCGCTGTATTGTTGTATCGCTGTGTTGTGGTATCGCTGTGTTGTTGTATCTCTCTGTTGTGGTATCGCTGTACTGTTGTATCTCTGTGTTGCGGTATCGCTGTGTTGTTGTATCGCTGTGTTGCGGTATCGCTGTGTTGTTGTATCTCTGTGTTGTTGTATCGCTGTTTTGTTGTATCGCTCTGTTGCGGTATCGCTGTATTGTTGTATCTCTGTGTTGCGGTATCGCTGTGTTGCGGTATCGCTGTGTTGTGGTATCGCTGTGTTGTTGTATCTCTGTGTTGTGGTATCACTGTATTGTTGTATCGCTGTGTTGCGGTATCGCTGTGTTGTTGTATCACTCTGTTGCGGTATCGCTGTGTTGTTGTATCTCTGTGTTGTGGTATCGCTGTATTGTTGTATCGCTGTGTTGCGGTATCACTGTGTTGTTGTATCGCTCTGTTGCGGTATCGCTGTGTTGTTGTATCTCTGTGTTGTGGTATCGCTGTATTGTTGTATCGCTGTGTTGTTGTATCTCTTTGTTGTGGTATCGCTGTATTGTTGTATCGCTGTGTTGCGGTATCGCTGTGTTGTTGTATCGCTGTGTTGCTGTACCTCTGTGTTGCTGTATCGTTGTGTTGCGGTATCGCTGTGTTGCGGTATCGCTGTGTTGCGGTATCGCTGGGTTGCGGTATCGCTGTATTGCTATATCGCTGTGTTGCGGTATCGCTGTGTTGCTGTATCTCTGAGTTGCGGTATCGCTATATTGTTGTATCGCTGTGTTGTTGTATCGCTGTGTTGTTGTATCTCTGTGTTGCTGTATCACTGTGTTGCGGTATCGCTGTGTTGTTGTATCGCTGTATTGCTGTATCGCTGTGTTGCGGTATCGCTGTGTTGTTGTATCGCTGTGTTGCGGTATCGCTGTGTTGCTGTATCTCTGTGTTGCGGTATCGCTATATTGTTGTATCGCTGTGTTGCTGTATCGCTGTGTTGCTGTATCGCTGTGTTGTGGTATCGCTGTGTTGTTGTATTGTTGTATCGCTGTGTTGTTGTATCTCTGTGTTGCTGTATCACTGTGTTGCGGTATCGCTGTATAACACAGCTGATGTATTGTCATGTAAATATTTTCTTGTGTGTTCACAAGCTTGACCCGTCATCATTCTCGCAATGTCCTTAATTCCTCTCGCGTCTTTCCCGCAGTGACAGTGACAACGCAGTGACGCTGCTCGCTAACTAAGAGACCTGGCAGATGGAGGTTGGGCCACTCCCCACTCGCACAGTGGCCTGTGATCTTTCCACTGTGTGCGACGTTTGCGTCTGCTCCAGGCCACTTTGCCGCCCAGACACAGCCCTGTGCTCCAGATCCCAGAGAGGGCGGGGGCTCAACGCTGTCCAGCCATTCGAGACCAAGTGACGGCAGCATCCGCAGCCAGCGAGGGGATATATGTCCTTTCCAGCACGTCCCGCGTGTGCACCGAGTGGATGGCACGATGGCACCGCGGGTGCTCCTCCTGGGCAGGGAACGGCCCCAGGGTGGGCTGAGGGCTGGGGCCACAGTGACTGCCGCCCAGAGAGAGGTCCTGGCGAGGGTCTTAGTCCCCAAGAACAGATCAGGGAACCCTAGAACTGGGGACTCCCCACTTTGCAGGGGGGGTTTTCAAAGCCGAACAGAGAAGTTAAATTGGAAATGGGAGCGCCAGCTCTCACCTCCTGCTCGATCACCCACTGTCTTCTCCTCCTGGCCAGGGTTGCCCATGCGTGATGCCTGTGCGGAAAGGGCTGAGCCCCCCGCCCTCCTCTGCGCTCTCAGCTCAGTGCGGAGGCCGCTCCACGCGGAGACCACTGCGGTCAAGCAACGCACTGGAGCTGGTGCTGCGGGAGATGGCCACGGACTCCAGAGGGAAGTTCCAGACTGAGGGAAAGCACGAGACCCCAGGGAAGGCAGGGCCTTGGCGCCTACCACGCAACGCCCACGTGCCGGCCCGCGGCGGGGCCACGTCTCACCCCCACCAGGAAGCTGCATGGCAGGTGCGATGACCCGTTTTACAGAGGAAGAAACTGAGGCTCGGCTGGCCTGGCCCCGATCAGTTACACACGCGCACTCAGACCTGTGTGAAAGGCTGTGGCTTCACACCACGGTGCCTGACAGGGGGCCCCGCGGCTGAGGCTCAGGCCCCCCGCAGCCTTAGCAGCTGGCCTTGCACCCTCAGGCTCCGTGCGGGGAGCTGCTACCCTCAAAGCCCCGAATGGCAGCGGGGAGGTGGCTGACACGTGCAGCTCGCCGAGGGAGCGCAGACGCACACGGCAGGCCTCTGGGGACACGCGGCCAGTGCCCGCCCCCTCTGCCTCCCCCTGCGCGGACGGAGAGGCTTCCTCAGACGCCCTCACTCACATTTGGCCCCGTTCCCGGACCCCCTAGAAGTTTCTGGCAGACCAGCAGACAACTATTCAGCCCCCGTCCAGAAATCCTGCTCCGGAATTGCATGATACGCTCCCAGCGAGGAAGACGTGCACCTTTGAAACATAAATACAAACCATTTTTGGCTCGTGGACGCTTCATTAGATATTTATCACATATTTAAAAGGTTGGCTTGGAACAGCACACGGCTTGCCACGAAGCTTCTCTACGGCGGGTAAAAGGCAGGCTGGTCTGGGATGGCTGTCGGGGCCTTGTGCGCAGACCAGGGCTCGCCGCGTGCCCAGGTGGCACCCACGCCAGGGCCCCTGCAGGCTGTCCGGAGACCCCCGCTCCCCAGGCCTGTCTCCGGTGTCAGTGCACAGACTGCTGGACATGGCGGACAGCACTTTCCTCCCTGCGCAGGAGGAGATCCAATGCTCTTGTGCCAAATAACTCAACAAAAATAAACATTGAGCGCTGATGCGACTCCAACACATTAAAATGTGGTTTTATCGCGTAAGCTGATTCCTCCAGTCCTGCCCCCGGCCAGCTACCTATCTTCAGACAAAGAGAGAAGTCACTCATTGCTGAGAGCTAACCCCACATTTACTTTTGAGGGGTACCATGAAACAAGGGGTGCAGGGTGTTGCCAAAGACTCTAAGCACACTCGCCTTGAAGCCTGCGTTGGAATTCAGTTCCCGAGCTCTTGGCCCTGTGGCCTGTGATGAGACACCCTCTGAGTGTTCCTGATGTTCTGAGGAACGGCAGAGTCTGGGGGAAGGAAGCTGTTTCTTGGCATCGTCCTGAGTTTATGAAGAAAACCCTGCACGCTCTGGATGCCACTGGATGCGTGAAGCGGCATCGGACGTGCGAAGGACGCAGGCGGGGCCTGCCTGGGCAGCCAGGTGCCGTGTCTGCACAGTGTGCAGAAACACAGGAGGGCGTCGGATCATTCTAGAACCCTAGTGCAAACCAGGGACCGCCGCGATGTAGACGGTCGGCCTGGCTGGCCCAGGGCCAGCGCGCTGTGGCTCCAGCCACCTGGCTTCAGCTGTGCGTACACAGCGATTCCTCAGTGCACAACAAGCTCTCATGAATCCTGTCTTTCTCATCCCGAGTTCCCATCAATTTTGCAAAGCAAACTTACTTTGAGACATGTCAGAAACTGTGCGCGTCCCAGGTGGGCTGAAGAAGAGGCAAATTGGCGTAAACGGAGCCAAGAATTTTCATTTGTTGATGAAAGGTGAAATTACGCACCTGGCACTCATTGCCTGGCTGACCGAGAGCGAAGAAATGGTTTTCTCTGGCCCTTTTCTAAATGCATTTGCTATGCTAGGCTGAAACAGAAATGCCATTCACATCTGCGCGAGCAGACCTCGTTTCCACCCTCTGGATGAGTTCCGAAGCCGGGCTGAAGTAGATCAAGTCCCCAGAGAGACGGGTCTGATTCCAAGGAGATGGCTAACATTTTAGGAGAGAGTAAACATCTTCTGAAGTCTTTTGTTGTCTAAAGCCAAAAAATGCACTTGGGCCTCCTGAGAGGGTGGAGCGGAAGCCGGGGGCCGGGAAGTGAGCACAGAGCAGAGACAGCGGCGGATTCTTGAGGAAGAGGAGAGGCCGGGGTTGGGGATGGGTCCAGGCCACTCTGCAAGAAGCAGGTCCCCAGAAAGCCCTTCCCCAGGGGAAGGCGCAGGTCTCCTCTCAAAAGCGTCTTCCTCTCCCTGTTACTCTGCTGCTCCCAGGCGGGGCCACGGTGGTCCGACGGGCACAGGGAGCAGGTGGCAGCTGCCCTGCCCTGGACACGCCGCCCTCCCCTCACTCAGCTAAGCAGGTGGGGCCTGAGTGGGGCCTCTGTGTTGAGAAACCAGGGAGGGGACAGTCTCCGCTCGGTGAGCTCATCTACCTGCAGTCACCTCCTCGCTTTGATGGGCAGTGTAGACCTGTGCCGACTCCGGTCTCAGAGGTGCTGCTGCCTACTCAGCGTCTCCAGTGAGACGTGCCCAAAGCATAATTCTAGGTGGTCCTTCCAAATTTGCTACGACTCTGTTTTGTCTGAATAAATGACAGCCCCACCCACGTGGCCATCCAAGCCAGACACCTGCGGCCGTTTTCGATTTCCTCCTTCCCTCATCCACCTTTCGAGCTGCACTTCCAGGTCTCTCCCTCCGCTCCTTCCCTCTGGTTTACTCTTGATTATGTCCCCCGAGGACATCCAGCCAGCGTGACACGTGACCGGGAGCAGAGCCAATACCGGACTGTTTTGAGTATGACAGCTTTGTGGTGTGTTTCGACATCAGATCGTGTGGTGCCTCTGGCTTTGTTCCTTTTGCTCTAGATTGCTTTGAAAATTTGGAGTCTGTTGTGCTTCCATATGAATTTTAGGATTGTTTTTTTCTATTTCCATGAAAAAAGTCATTGGAATTTTGATAAGGATTCCAGTGGATCTATAGATTGCTTAAGAAAGTATGGCCATTTTAACAATATTAATGCTTCCAACACATAAAAATGGGATATCTTTCCATTTATTAATGTCTTATTAGATTTCTTTTATGCATGTTTTAGTTTTCAGTGTATAGAAAAAACACATTTTTCTTAAAATGATAATTTTTCTCAGGAATGGTGGTGGTGCCATGACTGTATTTGAGGGTTGCGGAGCCTTTGGGAAATCACGTGATCATGTCGTGCAAAAGGGTTGAGCGACACCAAGGAAGAGAAACAGCTTAAGCACCAAGTGGAATAAAAATTTCTTTAGTCCATGATGAAATATTTGTGCAGAAAGATCACAATTCTACATCAAAATGTGATATAAAATTAATAAGTCTAGTTAATAATTATTAATAATTAATATGAAGCTATTTTATTTTGCACAGGTCGTCTACGTACACATCACGAGTATTGAAGAGGCATGTGAGTGAATAGTGAAAATAAGTCTCTTCTCTACCGCGCCAACAATGTGCCATAGGTAGCAGAGCCGCAATGGTCCTCTGCATGCCGGCGAGCACTTCACTGGCCCTCGGTTTGGGTCTCAGTGGGTGACCAGGTGGCATGGTCCAGAGAGAGGAACTCTAGGAAGAGGGGTGATGTGTGTGACACATGTGGTCACAAGTCACCCAGAGCCCCTGAACACGGCGATAGTGTCGGGGCACGAGGGGCTTGGGGACGGCATCACTCATGTCTGGAAATGCAGGTCATAGCCAACCTTGGAAGCATTTTGGAAAATAAGCTAAAAGCCCATGATGGATCTTACAGACTTTGGGGAAATCAGCGAGGTTCTGATGAGCCGAGTGATGAGATCATGATGTCTTCCTGAAAGATGAGACAGTCTGGGAAAGGAGGCAGGAGCTGAAACCGGCCCCGAGGCTGCAGGAGGGACTCAGGCGGCGTGGACAGGTGATGGGGGGTGAAGCAGAGAGCCACGGAGCACCAGTGGCTGCAGTGGTGTCTAGATCAGGGTCCCAGTGCGTGGCCCTGCACAGGAGTTCGGCAGGAAAAACAAAGGGACATGTGGGAAGGGGAGCTGAATCGTGGTGCCTGGAGGGTCCCCGGGGAGCACCCCAGCCATGAGCAGTGGAGATGAGGAAGGGATATTCGCACCCTTGCGGTCTTGCCCGCGACGGGGACTTCACGTCTGATACAAGTGTCCTGCAGCGTCAACAGGGCGAGACGGGAGGACTCGGTTGCCTCCCCCCTTGCCGAGGGATTTCCCGGAGTGGCCGCACCACCTCCCTTCCCAGCTCTGTTCCGAGTCGTGCCGGGTCTGCTGCTGTCACTGCCCTTGTCATTGGCATCCCGATGGGGCAGCGATACCTCCCTGCGGCTCTGACTGGCATCCGCTGGTGGGCGGTCGCATTGGACATGGCATGGGCCCACGTGCACGGGCCAGCCCTCTGGGGTGGGAGGTCCACTCATGGCTTCGCTTGCTTTTACCATAGAGTGTCGAGAGTTAGTTGTATGTTCTGGACACAACTCCTTTGTCAGAATCGGGATTTGTGAGTATTTGTCTTTTCATATGCATCAGGTCTTCTGCAGAGGGAAATTTTTTATTTCAGTGGCATCCGACTTGCCAGCTTACTTTTCCCTCTGTGGGTCACGCTTCTGGTGTGAAGTCCTTGCTCATGCCCGTGTGTCCACCTGCGCGCTGCCCTAGCCAACGCCGCGGACGGGGCGGCTCACACAGACTGGAGTCTGCTGCTCACGGTCCTGGAGGCTGGGAGTCCAGGATCGCGGTGCCCGCAGGGCTGGTTTCTGGTGAGGTCCCTCTTCCTGGGTGGAGGCCACCTTCCTGCGGCGTCCTCTCACGACCTTTCCTTCACATGTGCTCGCATGTGTGCTCGCATGTGTGTTCACGCGTGTGCACATGTGTGTAAGTAGAGAACGCTCTGGTGTCGCCTCCTCTTCATATAAAGACACCAGTCCTGGCAGAACAGGACCTGCCCTCATTCAACCTTAACGACTCCCGGAAAGTTCTATCTCCAAATACAGTCACGGGAGATCGGGCCTTCAACACAGGAATTTTTGGGGGTGAAGAGCACAGTTCAACCCCTAGTACCCGAATTCCAAAAGATTTTCTTCTACGTTTTCTGTAAAAGTTTCATCGTTTTACACATAAGCCTACGATCTAGTTCTTGAAAGATGGGTTACTTTTTTAAAAAGGCGTGAGGTTGCATTGAGGTTCTGTTCTTACATTTTCCCAGTCGCCCTGGAAACCGTGGCTGAGAGGCTCCCCTCCCCCGCGTCAGGAGTCAGCCCGGCTTGGTCCGCGACTCTGTTTCGGGCTCTCTGTGCTGTTGGTCTGTGTGTCCCCCACCGCAATACCAAGCTGTTCTGACGACTGTCGCTGGAAAGTTAAGTCTTAACATCAAGTAGAACCACTTCTACTTTATTCTTTTTTTCTAAAAGTTGTTTTAGTGATTTCTGGTCTTGTGTCTTTCTGTGTCGTGGAATAGGCTTGTCTGTGTCCACAAAAATTCTCGGTGGAACCTTGGTAAGAATTTCATCAAACCCGTGGGTCACCGTGGGGAGAACTGACGTCTTTACTCCGCTGACGTCCAGCCCCGCGAGCAGGGCACCGGCGCCCCGTCCCGCGCGGCCTCCCGGACTCGCTTCGGCAGCACTTGATACTCCAAGAAGCCACGTCCTGCACACACTTCTTTAGGGTTTGTTTGTTACGTTTTATTTATCTGGAGTGATTAAAAGTGATACTGTGTTTTAAATTTTGGTTTCCACACGTCTGTCGTTAGTATGTAGAAATGTGATTGATGTCTGTGTGCTAATCTGGTACACGGCGGCCTTGCTAAACTCACCTGTTACTCCCAAGGATTTGTTCGTTTGTTTATATGTATTTATTTTTTGTAGGTCACTTAGGATTTTCTACATCAGCAATCACATTATCTGGGAAATGGAGCAATTTCTCCTCTCCCTTTCCATCCGTACACCTTGTATTTCTCTCTCTTACCTTACACTTGTGGCTGAATGTCCAGTGCTACGTAGAACAAGAGAGACGGGAGCAGGCATTTTTGCTTTATTCCTGACGAGGGTGAGGACGTTTTATTCTATTCTTAGTTTGCTTAGATTGTTTACCATAGATCGATACCTTTACTTTCATATCTTTGTTTTTAAACCACTCATATTGCCTCTCAGTTGATTAAGAATTGGTTAAGAGGACAGCAAACCTACTTTGTTTTAATTTCCCACATTAAAAATCATAAAATACTAAATGTCATACCCGTGAAAAATTGTCCTTTTGAGTTAAGATATAGATGAGAAATAGGAGCCAGAAACTCAAAGCATAGAGGGAAAATTTGAATTATAAGGAAATATTAAATTATAAGCACGTATGTACAGTGGAAAGTGTGATGACATGGACATGTGTGTGTAACCAGTGTCCAGGTGCAGAACATTCCGGCACCCGGGGAGCACCACCTGCTCCCGCACGCTCCCTCTCCCTGGTGTCTCCGGGTGGCGTTGCGGCTTCCGCTGCACGTCCTTGCACAGCGCAGCTCAGTTGCACGTCCTTGCACAGCGCAGCTCAGTTGCGTGACCTTCATTTTTGCGACTCGGAGCAATATATATTATTAAGCAGATTTACCGTCCTTTGCCACCGCAGCCAAACTTATCTCTGAGTTAAAAACAAGGCCCAGTGATGTGTTGAAAGCAGGTTCTGTCGTCAGTAGCGAAGATCTAATCTTCGGTGGTTCCCCTTTGACCCGGTCAGTCCTTTCATCGGCGTCGACAAGCCACGGGCACCAACAGCAAAGCTAGCCCGATAAAGTTTTAAAAATCTCTCTGTCCTCCCCTTTGTGAAGCTATTAAAAAGCAGAGAACATCAGAAAGAGGGAAAAGCAAGGGAAGCGGATAGTTCACGAGCTGAGCCGCGCACTCCAGCTACACCGACTGCGTTTTCTTACCTGTTCTGTCTTTTCTCTGAAGCAGCAGCTCCCTCGCAGCGGAAACCGAGGGCAGCGCCAGAAAAGCAGTGGTGATTTAATATGTATTAATCTTTGTTTAAGATGCTGCTGATAAAACCCGGTGCTGCCAGAGAACTCTTCCTACGGAAACGCATCCATCACGCTCCGGCTCTGAGGTTTTCCTGTTGGTGTCGGAACCTGCTGCGAACTCGCGGGTCGGTGCCGGTTAACTCCGTGTCCGCGTGGCGGGGCCGCTGTGTCCGGTGCTGGGCTAAATGCCAGTCGAGGTGTTGCTGCGAAGGCTTTTGTAGATGGGAGTAACGCAGATCAGTAGACTCTGAGCGGAGCAGACGACCTCCATCGTGCCGAAAAGACCAGTCCTGGAGGCAGGAGGACCTGTGCCTCCCGCGGCCTCGGGACTGCGACAGCTCGGCCCGTCTCCAGCCTCTGGCCCGCCCGCGGATTTCAGACTGGGCAGCCTCCGACTGCGTGAGCCAACTCCTGAAATTTCTCTCTCTCTGTCCGTATGTACACACACGTGTAACAGATACATGCATATACGCATCTTCTATTGGTTCTGTTTCTCTGGAGAACCCTGAATAACATACTGACTCTCTATGTTGCTATGTTTCTTCCCATTTAAAAAAAAAACTATTTTTTTTCTGAAGTATGAGGCTCACCACAGCTGGGTCTGACCTTGTGTGTGTAACTATTTTAACCACCTCCCTTGAACGAGCCGTTCCACGCTGGTCGGCGTATCTTCCTGTTGCCCAAGAATAAGCTTGTGCCTGTGTGGGCCGCCTTTCCGTGACGGACGCCCCCTTCCTTTTCCTTACCCACCTACCCGTCTCCAGAGGTAGCTCCGCATCCTCTGGGATTACTCTAATTCAATAATCCGCGATGCCATCTCCCTCCCCAGGACTCCCCGTTACTCAGCTGTTTACGATCCGTAAACACAGAGGAACCTGGTACGTGCCAGGGAGCCCGCGAGGCGCTCGGATAGAAGACTCGGTTATCTGCTGCGGGATCTCGCCGCTCGGAGGTGAGGCGGATGCCGACGAGTTGAAACAAAGTGTGGAGGGGCAGCAGGTAGGAGGAAGTAGGGGAAAGGCGTGTGCACCAAGCCACCTGGCCGTGATCTGGGCCCGTGGAGGCCCTTCGAGCAGGCCACGGAAACGGCGGGGCAGAGATGCTAGTCACCCATGATGTTCTGACAGCCAGATGCAGGGAAGACCCAGCCAGGCGCCAAGTCTGATGAGTCCCGGACACCCTGACAACAACAGAAAGGTGTGACCTTCCAGCCAGGTAGGCAGAAGACCCGCCGTGCAGGGGAGGGTGCTGGCCGAGCGGAGCCCCGGCTCATGGAGAGGGCAGCGCAGGCCACCGAGAGGAATAGCCCCCCGGAGCTGGGTGCGGACGAGCATTCCAAGGCCAGAAACCCAGCGCCTGGGGGAAATTCAAATTCCAGACATGCCAAACGGTGCCAGCGAGATCCATCTGTGCCCTGGGCCCCCGTGCTGAAGTAGATGCGTATCTTGCCTTCCACACACCGCACGCTGTGCGGGAGCGAGCAGGCGCAGGGTGGGCGCCGCAGGTTGCAAAGGCCGCAGAGACGCCCCACACAGCCCTTCCACGGGCCTGCCCAGGCCGGAGTTAGCTGTCCCAGCCAGACTGGGAAGGTCTCCCGGGGACAGCCCTGCTCCGCCACTCGCCCTCAGAGAGTGAGGGGCACTGCCTTTCGGCACAGGAGAAAATGTGTCGCCAAGCAGGCGGTCCCCTGAGCGTGGGGTGCGCAGTGTCAGCCAGGCTCGGAGCTGGCCCTCCCGGGGTGGGGGTGCGCTGCTGCAGGCAGAGGAAGTGCTGGGTCTCGGGGCAGCAGCTCCTCGGTGGCTCACGAGCTCCAGGCAGAGCCCCTGGGCTGGCACTCGTGGGCCGGCTGCTACTCTGCTGGGCACAGAACCTCTAATCCCTGCCGAGAGTCCCGTGGTTCCGACTTTCCGCTCCGCTGCGCTGCGCAGGACCGGCCACTGGCCAGTTCTGTCCCTGCCAAGCCTCAGGCAAGGCTCACTGTCACCCACGTGCTCCTTGTTGTGCCCGCCTCCGTGAGCACTTTCGGGTTGTGTCTGAAACTTGTGACGAGCAAGAGCGGCCACCGGAGGCTTCTCCTCGTCCCCTGCAGGGCGGGCAGCTTTGCAGGGAGCCGGGGAGGGGCAGGCTCTGCTGGGGACAGAGGGACAGTCACTCTGGGATCTCTCCAGGTGGCTTGGTTGAAAGCAATGTGGTGGAGATGTGTGTGTTTGTGTGTGTGTTTCCGTGTGCATGTGTGTATGTGCATATGTGTATTTGTGTTTTACATGTCTGTATGTGTGTGTAGTGTGTGCAGTATGATTACGTAGTGTGTTTTTGTATGTGTGTGTATTTGTGTTTCATGTATGTCTGTGTGGGTAGTCTATGCTCGTGTGTGTTTATGTGCTTGCATGTCTGTGTGCGTAATGTGCGTGTCTGTATGTGTTTGTATCTGTGTGCTTCTGTGTGAATGTCTGTGTGTATATGTGTGTATCTGTGTAATGTGCATGTTGTGTGTGCATGTATTCACATGTGTGTATTTGTGTTTCTATGTATGTGTGTTTCTGTTTGTGTAGTGTTCGTGTGTACACATGTGTGATGTGTGTTTCTGTGTGTACATATGTATGTTTCTGTGTGGCTGTGTTTGTATGTGTGTTTGCTTGTCTATGTATGTGTAGTGTGTGTGTGTCTGTATATGTCTATGTCTGTTTGTGCATTTGTGTGTATCTGTGCATCAGTATATGTATGTGTCCGTGTGTGCATTTTCATGTGTGTCTGTGTATGTCTCTTTGAGTGTGTGTTCCGTGTGTTTGTGTGTATCTGTGTATATCAGTGTGTGTGTCTCTGTGTGCATTCCCATATGTATGCATCTGTATGTGTGTCTGTGTGTGCATTTGTTTGTGTGCACATTTGTGTGCATGTCTGTGTGTGCATTTGTATGTGTGTGTCTGTGTATGCATTTGTTTGTGTGTGCCTTTGTGAGTCTGTGTGTGCATTTGTATGTGTGTCTGTGTGTGCATTTGTATGTGTGTCTGTGTGTGCATTTGTATGCGTGTCTGTGTGTGCATTTGTATGAGTGTCTGTGTGTGCATTTGTATGCGTGTCTGTGTGTGCATTTGTATGAGTGTCTGTGTGCACCGCTCCATTGTCTTTCCTTTCCATTGTACTTCCTAGAATCAAGTCCCACCTGACTCTGTCTTGCGTGTAACACGTCCCTAGTTTCCTCAGGGGGTGTGGGAGTGTCTGCTGCTCACAGTGCCCCATGCCGTGTGCTGACGCAGACCGCACTCCCTCACTTTCATCAGCACGTGGGGGCCTTTCAGCACAGACACGTGCTGTCCACGTCTGGGAGCTTTCCCCAAGTCATTCCTTTGACGGTTCTCCCAGGTGGGCAGCCTCCAGGGCCACCGCAATGCCTGCCCTGCGTGACATGCCCTGGGCAGCACGTGCCCTGGCTGTGGGCTGGGCTTGGTGACTCACTCCTCACACGCAGAATACAGCACAGTGACAGGTGCCACATGGAGACCAGGTCACACAAAGACTGTGGCTTCCATCTTGGCTGCTCTCTTGTGCTTCTTTGGTTCTCTCGACTGGGGCTGGGGACGTACCATCTGGGAGGCCTTGTGGAAAGGCCAAGGTGAGGGACGGAGGCCTCAGGAGCCCCCACCCACCAGCCCTGGGATGAGACCGCAGCCCCAGCCAATGGCACGAGTGGGCCCTGAGCTGCCTGGATCTAGGGACCGAGCAAAGCCACACCCATTCTTGACCCACAGAAACTCTGAGGCAATAAATACTTGTTTTCTCCAGCTGCTAATGTCTGGGATAATTTGCGATGCCAAAAAAAAAAAAAAAAATGGTAACTAAAACAGCCACATGTGGTGGTGTGCACCTGTAGTCCCAGCTATTCAAGAGGCTGAGGTAGGAGGATTGCTTGAGTTCAGGAGTTTGAGACCAGCCTGGGCAACATAGTGAGACCTCATCTCCACAAAAAAATTTCAAACTTAGCCGGGTGTGGTGGCGCACACTTGTAGTCCCATCTGCTGGGGAGGCTGAGGCAGGAGGATCCCTTGAGCCTAGAAGTTGGAGGTTGCAGTGACCTAGGATCACGCCACTGTGCTCCAGCCTGGGTGACAAAGCAAAATCCTGTCTCTTAAAAAATAAGGTAACTAATACGGAGTTTGTTACCCGGAAGTGGGGGTACCCAAACGGCCTCTCAAATATGGGAGTACTTTTAGGGAGCGGATGGAAGCGGGCCCTTGCACACACCATTCCTACAATTCCGCAGGTGAAAGTTGCAGGAGAGTCAGGGAACCTTGTGGAAAACCGGAGCAGGGGCCGTGGCAAAGTGGCAGGATGTTCAGCAACACTGCAGCCTGCTGTGCTGCGCGAACGGAAAGTCGGAAACGGTGAAGTGCTAGCGAACTGGATGAGGAAGCCAAGGGGTGCCCAGCACGTGCTGGGAGTGCCCGCCGTGCCAACTGGTTCGGGGGGAGGGAGAAACTCTTGTTTCTTAGGGAGGGAGCAACTGGCTGTTCAGTGCCCAGAGTGAGGGGCGCTGCTTTCTCCGTGGCTTAGGTGTTTGACTTTTTTTTTTTTTCATTTCTTTTTAAAGCCTGTGACGTTTTCATTGCTCTTGCCCTGAGCAGCCCCCCCCTCCCCCGGGTCCTACATTTTAAGGAAGCTCTCAGAACCCGAACCGCCTCCTCGTCACCTCCCCCCGCCCCACCCACTCTCGGCACCTGGCTCTGGTTTGCAGGCCTGCACGCGCACCCTTCCCTGTCCTCCCGCCTGTCCCCTGCCCGGCACCTCTGGCCAGGGAGGATGCGCAGAGCTGGGGGAGGAAGCACCGTTGCTGCTGCCCCTGTGCCCACCCGGTCCTGCCTCGCCGGCTGGCTCCTTTGGGTCTGTTGTCCTTCCCTCTGGCAGCAGAGCTGTCCTCAAATGTCTGGTGCTCTCGGCGTCTGCGTGTGTGCAAGGCCAGGACAGTCCACCGCCACCGCCGGGCCGGGTGTGTGGTGAGGTCTGTGGCCCGCAGCTCTGGCTGGGGAGGAGTCCGCCTCCCCTCTGGTGGGAGACCCCACTGCCCGCGCCTCCGCCTTGTTCCTTGGCGCTGGCTGGATCGGACTTTGTCTTGGGTTTTCCCTCCTGCTTCAGTCGCCGCCCGCTCGCCCGTCTGCTTTGCGGTTTCCGGAACAGTCTTGCGTGTCTTCTCTCCTTTCGCTGCGTCCATCTATGCCTCAGACGCTGCTCAGGTCTGCTCTGCAGGTGGAACGAAGGATGCTCGCGCCCGTCTGCCGTCGGACTTGGAGAAATCTGGGCGCTGTTTAGACTCTTGTTTCTTGTTAGTTTTTTGAATTTTTGTTTTTGTTTGGTTTAGTGGCCATGCGTTTTTCTTATTTTGAAGAAAAATAAAATTATAAAACAGACCCATGATTGGCTATTGTCATTGTTCCAAAGCAGAGAACAGACATATCCTATTTTATAAATTAAAACAGGCTCATTTCCCCTTATATTTTTGGCAATCCTTGCGGGGGGGGGTACCTTAAATACACTGCTAAGAAAGTACTGTGTCATAGTTTAACTAGAAGTATTTTTTTCTTTTCATAAGGATGAAATAAAATAATGGTATGCTTCTATTGATATTGTTGTATATATTCCAATATTTTACAGGTGGAAAATAAATTAGAAATGTAAAATGAGTCATAAAATTAGCCTGAAAAATTCTTAAAATAATAAAAAAAATTCTAAAAATGAATAACAGACTGAAAATTGCCTATGATGATCTGAATTACCAATGGTAAATAATAAAAAAACCCAAAAATGCAAGAATATGCTTTCTTGGCTAAATAATTTCAACCACAGATTCATGTTGACCAGCCTTCCACATCACATAGTCGGAAGCGCCTAGTTCTGCCTTAATTAAACTTGAAGCCGACGTTGGACACACTGCAAAGTGAATTGCATTGTCTGGTTCAAGCACAGATTTCTACAGTCTCCTTGAACTAAGCTGCTTCTTTCTAGGTAACAGACACAGTCCACGTAGCCAGGCTTGCGTTAGTCCTAGTAAGTCGAGATGTGTGTCCCGCGGAACTGAAAGAGGTGCATCTTGCCACGTTGCGTATGTTGTGGTGGACTGATTAAAATTGGCTTCGTTGTGCAAAAGAGTGCTTGAAGATGCTCACACAAGTAAAGGAATGAATAATCACTTAGCATATGGAGGGAAAAGGTTCCAAGTGCCTGAGCGAACGAGACGTCCTGAGCAGAGTGAGGCCGGAGTGCAGCAGGCAGCTGCCGCGCAGTCTCCATCTGCCCCTCCGCCGGTGCCCGCGGCCCGGACCACACGCCGACCTTCCCTCCTTGGCTCTAGGACGGGCCGACCACCCTCCGCTGTCCAGAGTTCTTCCATGTGCGCCTGTGCAGCCGTGGACACACTGCGCACCTTCGTTGAGCATAACGCACCCCTTCGTGAGCTGTGGAAGACGCGCCTGTGAGCACGTCCTACGCCCGGTTGGCACCTGCAGAGATCTCGTTCGCTTCGGGGCTCTCGTGGTTAAAACACTCACAGGTTTTCTCCTAGCAAGTATCTGAACACATAGAACTAGGAATAAAATGGCCCCAAATCATGTAACTGAATCTCCTCTTTGGGGTACTGCTTTCTAGACATGAAAGGAGTTGAGAAATTTGCCTGGGATGAGGGCAAAACCAGCCAAGACCAAGAAGACCTTGGCTTCCCTCACGGAAGCCAGGGCCCCTGGCATGAGGGTAATGGACAGCTAGTTGGTAAGGGCTGCTCCGCCAAAGGTAAAATCCACTTGGCGGTGCAAGGACAAGGGACAAATATTTGTCACTTCACCGTTTCCATGACTGTGTTGCCCAGTACTGGGCTGTTTTTCTGCAAGGATTTTTATCTTTGCATGATGCAGTTTAGGGAAGGAGGTCGAGTTAATGGAACACCGTCCTGGCCCGTGGGCTGGGCTGGGGAAGAGGGAGAAGGAGGGGGCGTTGCTGAAGGGAATCGAAAGCCCTCTTTATTGGAGTGTCTCCTTACACTGCGTTCTGTCGGTATAAATTGTCGCTGTGTGGTCCACACTGCCCCAGAGTTTCCTGGTAAGTTGTATTTCTGTTGCCATTTTAAAACTTTTTTTTCTCTAAAGGCAGCCTCATATGAGGAAAGGAGGAAGGGACCCTTAGGTTGAGTTAATAAGGAAGGAAAATGCAAAAGTAGTTTAGATCGTCTGGGTTTAGACTAGGTTGGTTGCTATAAATTCAATCAGTTCTTATTCTCTTTCCCTGAACACACCTTGTGCCTTGATTAGTCTTGGTAGTGATCAGCTTCCATTAGCTCTGTAGCTGATATATTCTACAAGTTTCATATGCTAATAAAAGCTGCTTCATGAATGGAAAGGCAAACATGGCTGGGTATGATGATAACAAGTGGATTTCAATAAACCCGGGATACGGACAATAACAGCCTCAGCAAGCTTGGTTATTAGATGGAGTGCGTCTCCCACACTGGAACTGCGGCCTTTCAGAAGGGCACAGGTGACCCCCAGCAGCTGTGGAGGGATGGTTTTCACTATGAACGCAGCAGTTTTGTATTTGGCTTTGTGAAACAGCTTTCTCAGGAAACATTAAATCTTAACTTGAGAAACACTAGAATGAGATTGAGGTATTATCAGTAAGTAAAAACCAACTGCAAAGTGCTTTCTTATTTGTTTGGGGGTAGATCTTAAAGAATCTGCAAAATAGCGAGTCAGTAGACGAGTGTGCGCACACGTTCTCTGGGTGAGACGACCCAGATAGTGTCGTCACATCTCAAAGACATTCATGACCTCAAAAGTCTAAGAACTGACTTTCCGCAGGCCAGGCAGCAGACTTCAGAGCTCTGTTTCCTCGCTGTGGTTCACGGGCTCTTCCGCAGTTCCCAAGATGTGGGATGTTCGGGGGAAAGGCCCTGGGCCCTGACACTGAAGTCGAGCTGAGCTCTGCTCCTGCCCCTTCCTAGTTGTGTAAATCTGGGCAAGTTCTCTAATCTCCCAGGATCTTATTATTATCATCTGTCAAATAACCGCTTTGTAGTTTCTGTGAGAGTTAACTAGATAATGCGTATAAAATACCCAGCACATTCCAACTGTTTATTAAAAATTTCTGTTAAGAGCCTGAAAAGTATTGTCATAAAACTTGTCCTAGGGCATTTTAAGAAGGAAGAAGAAACTTGTTTAGACCATTTTATGGAGCACAGAGACAAATTCAAATTCTCTGTTACTTGAGTATGTCAAAGTAGAGAAGGCACAATTCCGTTGTCTGCCCTGCAACGTGATTTCCTGGCGTGGCCGAGGCAAGCTCCGCCGTGCTGTCTTCCCACCGCGGACGGGACGTCTGCTCTCTCTCTGGCGGACAGGCTTCTGGAGCTGTGGCCAAAACCTGGGACTCATGCGGGGATTGGGCATGGTCTCCCAGGGGCCGAAGGGAACAGAGTGAAGGAAAGAAGCAGGTCGGGTCGTCAGAGTGAAGAGCAAAGAGGCCTGAGACTCCGGGAGCCTGGTCCCCAGTGCAAGGTGGCCTAAAGGGACAGTCACACAGAGCTCGCCTAAGAGCTCCAAGGGGACTGTGCAGACTCCAGATCCCAGGATTAAGTAGAAACTAGGAGAAAATGTTAATAAAACAAGAGACTGACGGGTGACTTGTGGCGTGGGGCCACGCTCCCAGTGTGGACAGTGGTCAGTGTGCCCTCACTCCCAGTCTGTCTCAATGGACACCCAGAATGATGACGGAGGAATTTCTGGAAGTCATTGAATCAACAGGAGACGTTCGATTAAATGTGTGCTTTGCATATTGAGGCGGGAAAATGGCTGATGAAATTTTTCTAGCTAAACACGAATTAGCCAGAAATAATAATTACATTATATCATGTCTATAACAAGCATAAAATCCTTTTGCAGTTTACCATAGTAAAATAAATAGAAAAGTAAACCGATACCCACGATAAAGCATTTTGCTAATGGCCTAGGAGGAAAAGTCAGTTTAGAAATGTGAGAACAGCAGAGTTCTTAGCAACTGGCTTCTCTTGCTCTTCCGTATCGCAACTCCACAGTGACGGAAATTTAAACTCTGGATCCATAGGCCGTATTTCAGAATGGGCGCTGCATCGCTTGTTGATTAAACGCACACACGCGCACACGCGCGCACACGCACACACACACACATGCTCTTGCAAGAGGAGGGAGCGTCTTCCTGTGTCATGCAGGAACCGTTTGGAAGCATCGAGCTGATCAGTTCCTGTGTTAGCTTTGAACCAAGTTAACTTAGTTCTATATTCTTTGTGACGTGACGCTTACCATGCCAATAATAATTTTCTTGGAGACGTACACATGAAAGACAGACATAACTGTTTCCTAGCTTTTTAGAGAAACGTATTGTTTCTCTCCATGAAAATGGGACCTGATTATCTCTTCAAATTCCATTTCCAGGATCTTTGACAAACTGAAATCTGGCTTTCCGGACTTGTGAACTTCTCCAGATTTTAAAGGGTTTTTGAAGGCTCAAACACTGCCCAATCTGTCAGAGTCTTGGACAAATGCATTTCATTTATCTTTCTGAAATTCCCAGAGGATTCTGGAGTTGATCCATGAAGATGCTGAGATTCTTGGATCCAAGGCACTGAGGGCCAAGGCGCTGTCTCCCCCCACATATCCGGAGGAAGTACAGTGGATTTGCCAGTATTGCAAGTTAATATCTGGATTCTGTTTCTGATTTTTGTGCTTACGAGATCTGGCTGAGACATTTGGCCTCTTTTATTCCTCATCTGTAAAATGGGAATAATTAAGGCTACTCCTTAACTGCCCTTCTTGCAGTGGAGCAGGGTGAACAAATGAACATGTTTCAATCCATTGAGTTCTACAGAAAAGCGCACAACACCAGATATCTCAGCTATCTGCTTACAGCACTCTCAGTAAAGCAGAAAGCAAAAACTCTTTCGTGGCAAATACTTTTTGAAGGTGGCATGTCAGTTTTGAATGTAAATTCTCTTCTTTGGATAATCTTAGCATTAAGTCGTGGTACGCAGCGTTTATTTATTTTACCTTTTCTTTAATTTGTATTAACGTTTCCTACCGGTGATCCTTATTTACTTAATCCTCCGCAGCTGCTTTGCCCACCTGTGCTTCTGGACCCCAGAGCAGCCCCTAAAGAGTTTTATTGTAATTTCCTTGTAAGTCCTCAAACCAGGAGGAACGTGTTTAAACACTTAATAGAGTCTCTGGGCTCTGGAATGTGAGGGGACTTCATGGAGTAGCCTCCTTCGAGAGGGGGCGTGTTTCTTTCCCACCTCCCCTGCTGATGAACATCACCTTCCTGACCAAATGTGAAGACTTCTCCCCCCAGGATGGGAAGGTTGGAACAGGCCGGCCTTCCTCTGCCAGCAGCCAGGCCCGGAGCTTGCAGATACAGCCTCCACCCCCAAATTCATAGCCAAAGCCGTGGACCGGACGTGGGATGAAAATCAGATTTGGATTTTCTGTTTTGTTCTTTCCCCAGCGCCCTGACAAATCAATTGATTCATTGTTCTTGAAAATCTTCACTCTTTGGGCTTTCTGTGTGAGACAGAACCAGGCTTTCTCCTGCAAAGTTACCAGCCGAGGCTGAGCTATTTCAGCAATGTCGTCTGCATGGATGTTGTCCAGGGCCTGGGTGTGCAACACTCGCTCGGTTTGCAACGCGGTCTCCGCGGACCGGTTTACAGCCTCCGCAATCCGGTGCTCGCTGCATAAACACCTGGCAGACTTGGACAAAGCACTTTAAAAGCGGCCACAGCTGTCTGCGAGCGACAGCCAGCCGCATCCCTCAGCACTTGCCGGGGGATCAAGGCTGCAGTTCAAGTCAGACTTGGGTCTCAATCCCGCCGCCCCTGCCCGGGGCGGATTAACCTGCCTAAAGATGCCGGAGCGCGCTGCTCCCATAGTGTTTCCTGGATGGTGTGGTGTTCTAGCGCCTTTGCCGAGAGCCAGCTATCAGCATGCACGAGAGGGGATATTTGGGGCTGGACCAGGTGGCATTAGAGTCAGAGGTCAAGAAGAACCCGGGGCTTGGGGCCCAGCCAAGGCTTCATGTTAACCCTGTGGATGAACGAGGCTGGTCCTGCCCGCGCCGTGGGGCGGGAGGAGGGCGCAGTGCACCCGGTGCCTGCCCCTCGGAGCCCTCCCGGAGTGCGCGTGTACATGTGTGTGCGTGTACATGTGTGTGCGTGTGCATGTGTGTGCGTGTACATGTGTGTGCGTGTGCGCGCGCGAGGAGGCCCGCGAACAGCACCGACAGGCGACACACAGCCCTCGTGGCCCCCCACCTCGCCCTCTGCCGACCCGCGCCCGGGCGGCCCCAGCGGGCACCGCAGCCAAGGGCGGCGGGCGCGGGGAGGTGGGGCTGGGGGAGGAGAAGCGGAGGGAGGCGGGAGCGAGGGGAGGATCCGGGAAGTTCTGGGGTATTTGACAGCAGCGAGGGAAGCCGCACAGGACGCGGAGGACCGCGCGGAGCGGAGCTGGTCGGGTCTGGGCCGCCTGGGGCAGAGCGGGGAGAGGACGGCAGCAGCCCCTCCACGCCCGGCCGCGCTCGCCCACCCGCTCACTGCGCCGTGTGTCGCCCGCCGTCCCCGCGCCCGGCCACCATGCTGCTGCCCCAGCTCTGCTGGCTGCCGCTGCTGGCGGGGCTGCTGCCGCCGGCGCCCGCGCAGAAGTTCTCGGCGCTCACGGTAAGCCCCGGCCCGCCGGGACCTGGCGTTGGAGCGGTGCAGCCTCTCGTCCCGGCGCGGCTGGGTCCCTGCGAGACGTCCCGACTTAAGCGTCCGGCTAGGGGCGCAGGTGGCCCTGGGGCGGTGGCGGCTCCGCTCTCCCGCGGGGCTGGAGCAGGTGGCCCCCCACCCGCAGGTCCGGCGGGGTGTGCGCCTGGGGCAGTGCGGCCACCCACTGCGATGGCTCCTGGGGACCCTCCCCTGCAGCGGGTTCCTCTGTCTACCTTTCCGGACTCCTACCTGCCTCCCGCCCTGACCCCGCTGTGCGGAGCTCTGGGTACTACCGGCAGCAGATGAGTGGGAGTTTTGGGTGCGCCCGCTTGTCCTGCGCCCGGGTTCACTGGTGGGCGGGGCCTGCGGGGTAACTGTCCCCCGGGGACCCACCAGGACGGGCGCCCACGCCGCCCCACCCGACCAGTGTGTCTGCGCTCGGCCGGTGCGCCACGCCGACCCAGTGGGCCCCACCCTGGGCCCATCCTCCCAGAGAGTCTGCGTGAGCGGAGGAGAAGCAGATGGCATTAAAAATAAAGATGATTTTTCACTCGCCTACGTGCTAATAGAGGAGCAGTGATGAGCGCTTTCCTTTCTTCTCGGGTCAGAAACCGGAGGGAGGAGGCAGCTGCTCATCCCGCGGCCGGCGGCAGGGATGCTGCGCGCTCCCGAGCGCGTGGGTCGCCGCGGTTGACCGCTGTGTGTTTTTCTTTCTTAGCTGCGAGTTCTGTGCGACAGCCTTGGCCCGGCCGAGGCGCGCGGTGCCAACCATGGAGCTATGTATAGGGGCTGAGCCAATCTCGGGCTGGCCAAGCCACCGTGGCCTCTGGGCCAGGCCTGGTGTCTGCAGCCCCCAGCGCCGGCAGACCTCGTGGGCTTGCAGTATTTGCAAAACCATGATTAATACAATCTCCAGAAACGAAAACATTCCACTTAAATGTGTTTTCGAACAAGTGCTTGAGAAAACACGAAGGCAGAGAGGACATCTCTGGTGGGGAGACACTTTTAAGTGGCCAGGGACTTGTCCTAAAGGTGTTTATTATATGGAAAGTAACAGCTGAAATGAGCTGCGGCCGGTTCTGCTTTTCAGCAAATCTGGAGCAGTTGTGGGATCGTTTTCCTTTTCCTTTTCTTAGGTTCTTTCTTTCTTTCTCTTTCTTTTTTTTTCTTCTAGCAGTGCTGGGGGAAGGAGTGCGTGAGTTCATTGTTCATACCTAAAATTCTTCTGCAGCAGGCCTAGGTCACTGCCTTGTGTCTCACAAATGACTCGTAGATTAGAAACTGCCAAGTGGAAGCTTTGAGGGAGTTTTCGCAGGCTGGAGACCTTCTGTCTTCTCAGAGGGCCCCCCGGAGTGTGTTCACTGTGTGTGTGCATGCACACACATGCATCTGTGCATCCATACACACACGTGTAATATAAAACCGGACCCCCACACACACTTAAAGCACATCAGTGGTGCAGAGAACAGACCAATTCTCAAAGTGAGATTATGGCGTTCTTCTAGGGCTGTAGCAGCAGGTACGGCAGTTGCCACAGATTTTCTGAAAGTGCAAAGAGTAGTCAGTCATCTACCTGCTGCCCCGGGTGGGGAGGCGGAGCCTCCACCACTGGTCGCACCTGGGAAAGAAGAACCGGGCAGTTAGTGATTAGGACCGTTTGGAAGGCGGCCCTGGGCTTTCTTGCCTTCTCCCCGCCCCTCCGTGCTTAGCTGTTTACTTGCAGTCTCCCACCTGGCCTCTGAGATTGCTCCAGGATCACCTGGGCTGCTGCGGTGCCAGCCACCTGTGGGGGCCCTGTGCCGGGGGGCTGGCACCCCACCCACTGCACTCCCCACGAGCACTCTGCCTTAACATTCCATTCGCAGATACAATACTCTGCTGTTTTTGCGTCCAGGAGAAAAGCTTAAAGCATAAAATACTTTGCTATAATCCTTTCCGCCCACTCCCCAGTCTAGAAAATCAGGAATTAATTAGTCAGTTGCAAAGTACTTGAGATAAGATTGAGATTTGACTGGTCATTGGGAAAGATTAAACATGCTGGATTTTTTTGGGTTCTTTTTTGTGGTGCAATTTTTTTCAAATCACCTTCTGGTTTTTGGAAATGTCCTATTTCCAGGGACCCTTATTCAAAGAATGGCTTCTCTGTAAGATTTGCCTCTGAGCTTTAATAAATCTGAGAGGCAGTATCTGCCCATGCAGTGGATGGGGTCACAGCTCTGAGTCCTACGGGATGCGCCCTTAGGCAAGTTACTTCATTTTCCTTATCTGTAAAATGAGGATAAAATCGTAGTACGTCTTTACCATGCCATGAAGATTAACAGTAAGCCTTCTAATATGCCCAGTACAGATTAATCCCACAATTAATATTATTCTTGATGGCGGCCATGCCATTGGTCCAGAAGATCGGGTTGTAATTACCATAATTATCAATTCAGATAGTGTTGTGTCACACAGGTGTGTCTGGCAATTGGCTGTCTGGTGTTTTGTTTGCCATAGGCACTTAGGGCCACCGCATGGCTCTCTGCTAATGAGCTCAGTTGAGGAAACTCATGAAGAATGGTGCAGGCACTTGGGGAAAAAGCGACTCCCTGCACCCTTCTATTCCATCCGCTTCTTCTCATCCAGAAAGAGGGAGACTCATCAGCCTCTCTGGGGGTACACAGGCTTCTCGAGTCTATGCATTTGTCGTTTCTGCCTGTGAGGAATGTGTGCTGTTTGTGAACACAGTCTTGCCAGAGCATGCCACCGTGGGGCCACCTCGGTGACTCTGTGTGCAAGACTAAGAGAATCCGCTCTGCTTGGGGACGGTCTTTCCTTTTTTCCCCACCAAAGTCATTCCTTACAAATGGCACCACAAGGCCTTTTGTGTCTTTCCTTATGACTTTCTGATGGCTTTGCATCATCTCCTGGTCATCTCTCTGACCTTGGTGTCAATTCCAATCAGCAGTTGGCATTCTTAAGCGTGTCTCATACACCCTAATTTGGATCGAAGTCTGTTTTTTCATTGAAGAAGTAGATACATTCCAAGGCTAGACCATGTCTATTTTTCTTTTAATTTCTGCAAATGACTGAGACTGCAATAATTTCTAGTATAAATTGTTTGGGTTACACATAATTATGTTCTTCAAAGAATAAACAGACATGATCACAATTCTCCAGCTTTGCCGTGGATGTAGTTATGTGAGTTTTGACGGCCCGACCGGTGAGCTTGTTCCTAGACGTTTCTTCAGGTGCAACAAGGAACAATGTTACCTCCAATCCCTTGCCAGGACTTTGGGGTTAAGCCCATTGATTCATTTCAAGAGTGACTAAATGGCATTTCGCCTGTACTTAGAAGGTTGACGTTAAGCTACCACCCTTCTTGCACCTTTTCTTTTTGCCAGTGTCAGTGCTTTCCTAAGTTCATATCCAAGACTTCACCAAAGGTATTGTCTCCACATTCAAGAGACGAGGAAACTGAAGTTTTGAAAGACTCCGTAAAAGCCCCTGAGTACTAAGCTGTCTAGAGACTTCTAAATTCACCTGCAATTATTTTTCTTTCTTCAGGGGAAGTCCCTTGCACTATTTTTTATTTGAGGAACTTTACGTTCCGCGCCGCCTTGTCTCATCTCAGAGTGAGGCCGATTTCCATGGTGAACCAGCACCTGCTCTCACGGGGTCTGGCGCAGAGTAATGGGCTGTCACCAGTCGGGGAGAATGTGTCACGATGGAGTAGACACGGTTAGTCCCCACCCCCGTTTGGGTTTGTTTGCTGTGAAAGAGAATGATATCTACCCACATGCACATTTTTAAAGATGTTTCATTAGTAGCAAGTCCATGACAGGACTGAATACTGATCTTGTTGAAACATCAGAAGCAAAACTGTTCTTCTGTTTCTGAGCAATCGTGGTATGGGATGTACACATCATCCTGTTTTGAGGTTGTTCTCACTCAGTGTTGGATACTCAAGGGAATTACTGCGTTACCCCCTTCCTCTCCCGCTGCAAACGTGTTGAGTGCGTGTCATGCCGGGGGAAGGCTCCATCTCTCGCGTCAGTGGAAGACGGGCCGTGAAGGTGGTTCAGGAGGAGGGAACCGAGCGCAGCCCCGAATCTCCCACTGAGAAGCCCGTCCGTACGGCGTCTAAAACCC
The DNA here is from genome assembly GCA_963575035.1 of Avahi laniger. NCBI lineage: Eukaryota > Metazoa > Chordata > Mammalia > Primates > Indriidae > Avahi > Avahi laniger. The sequence goes on along the minus strand of CAUYSK010005823.1, from coordinate 15,142 downwards.
ACACATTTAGAAGAGTCACTCTAACTTTGATTTGAAATCGAGACCACAAATAAAACTATAATCAACTTCAAGCCCTAACAAGATGGTTCAGTAAAAGGACATTGATGTTCTGTAGGTTGCCAGGGCTCTAAACAGAACAGATTTCTGAGGAATTCTATGTGAAAATAAGCCTTGGTGACAATCCACAGTTTTGAAATGGGGGCTGCTGTCAAGACTGTGGAACATCTGGCTGGAGTCAAGTGTAACATTTATATATTTTTTAATTAAAGGATACACTATTCCACATGTACAGGACACAAGCCTAGAATAATAAATCTCCAGCAGGATTTTGGAGTTAGAGAAGGAAACTTAAGAAACACTTTTCTTTTATGCCTGAGTTTATTCGCGGAAGATGAGGACTGCCACCCTTATGTTTCCCCAACTGATGATGCTGAGGAGCAGAACAAGATTCTACCATCAATCACTGTGTATCTTCAAAGTTTGAATAACAGTTAATATATTGAATATTTAACTGTAGTCCACAAAAAGAAAGATTTCAGCATATGAATTAATATTTTCTTGACTCCTAATTTCATATGGGCTAAAAAGTAACTACTATAAATGTGAAAATGACAGATATTCTTATGTGACAGTCCCAGAATGACTTCTTTTTGATGAACCATGATTATTGCAGATTTTTATCATGTACGACGTAGTCGCCAACTAAACTACCGTCTGAGGGAAGGCAGCGCAAGGATGCCGTCTGCGCGCTGCCGTTTCTCCCTCAGGGCTTGTCCTTTCTTGCTTTACTTCTTCTTGTCCCTGCCATCTGTTTTCTTTTTCTTTTATGCTTCTGCCCAAATTACAAGGAACTCCCTTTGCGTCTCCTATTGCCAATATACTGACCGTGAATGTCACTGCTTCTGTTTCAGCCCTAGCTGAGATTCCATAACGGTTTCCTAGTTTCTGTTCCGCACATCCTTCCTCCACGAGTGCTGCTGAGCTCCTCCCTGCCCTGGGCCGAGCTTTTCTGGTGACTGGGCCGCGTCACCCTACCCCTAGGTGGTCATACTGACCCCACCCCTCACCAAGCCCCCAAGCCGAGGGCAGAGCTTTTGGCAGAGGGGGTGGGCAAACCACTAACATGTGAGGCACCTGACAAAGAGTCTTTCAGTAGCAGCAAAGTCTCAGAAAGCAGGACGCGTTGTAGGTAAACACAGCCACCTGTGGCTTGTTCATGTGGGGTCCAGAAGACTCCACTGTGGGACACTCTCCTCGGTGCGTTTCATTTTGTGTGTTCTGAGTCTGTTGGATTGTAGTTACTTCTTAAATAACAAATTCTTCGGTTTGGTGGCAAAGGATGCTGTCGGATATTCATTGAACTTGCCCAAGTTGGGGCTTTTGTTCATCTCCAGCTGTGCGCGGCTGTCTCCGGAAACGAGCAGATCCAGCCCGTGTGCCCGCTGGGTGCAGCCCAGCGCTGGCTCCTTCTTGGGATGAGGGATGTCATCTGACTTCCCAGGGCTTTTCCTGCCCTGACTGGTCCATCCCACGCATCAGCTCACCAGGGACCAAAGATGACGGTCACGTTCCCCAAGGGGGGACTGAGTCATCCCAGTGTTCCTGAGTGAGGACGGAGGAGTTGCTGGTGCTGAGGGCTGAGTTGTGAAAGACAAAAGCACCTTCGGAAGAGACCATTTTGGATTCTCTCCCATGAAGGTCACCTTGAGCAGGACTTGGGAAGCCCCGTGGTGGGGACCTTGGGGGGCCTTCCTCCTCCCCTCTGTGGCTCTTGGGGACAGAAGAGAAGGCACTGGCCACCCCCAGCAGCCTTCGGAGGAGCACGGTGCTGTCTACTGTCCTCTGAGCAGACCGTGGCGCCCCTGTGCTCCCGCCGATGAGGGCGATGAGTCCCTTGGTGCCCATTTATGTTTAATGAAAAGTTAAAAGGACTAATAAATGTATTTGTAGCACCTTGAGAAATGATAGAAAAGTACATTATTGCTAATTTCTTAGGGTGGTTTTTTAGTTTTAGGGCAGGAAGGTTGGTATTACCTTAGCGGGGTCTGTGTTTGGCAGACAAACGTTGCAAATCTTTCCCAAGGTCATGATGTTATTGTGCTGGGACTGCACTGATCATTGTAGCTCTAACAGGCAACTCAAAGCCTAACACCAATGTTCAACTTTTCATATCTAATTACCCTTTCTTCTTTCTACCTTCTGGGCTCATCTCCTGGAGAACTGAACACGGACTTGCCTTTTCCTCGTGGTATCTCGTCACCGCTTTCCGATTGCTAACGTTCATGCAACGTTCGTCTCTCCTCACAGGAATTTCATTCAAATGCTTGCTCTTTTATTATTCTGCCTCATCTTTTATAACATTAGGAAAATACATAAATCTAAAGCAACATCACAGCATCACTGTGTGCAAACTTTGCTCACATTTCTACTGACCACAGGGATGTTCTTCCTCACGTTGGAAATCAAATTGTAGTAAAAAGACTTCATAAGATGCAGTCGCTTCTGTTTATAAGAATTACTTTTACATGAGAGGTAGAAATTTCAAAATAACAAGGAAAATTACATCTATGCTTGTAATTTAAAAAATAATTTTAGTGATTTGAATGAAAATAATTGAGTAGAATTTAGTATATATGTTTTTGTTTTCAGTCATAAATTCATTCCAAACAGAATGTGGGTCTGTGTAATCAAGAATTTGAAAAAAATGAACTACAATTAAAATTAATTTTAAAAATTGACCTTTGAAGAAAGGGTAGTGTCCTTCCATTTTGTGGTGGCTGGAAGGCTTAGGACTGTCAAATAAATGGCATTTTGAAAGATCATAACCAATTTTGGGCAATAAGGTTCCAGGCAGTGCAGCCCCTGTATGTGAAGAAACGCTCTCCGACACCCTTTCTACTGGTTTCGTGGACTTTAATGCAGCGTGATATGATGTAATATGCATTGCGCTTTTCCGCCATACTTCCGCACCTAAGAACTATCAAGTTAAATATTTTAATATACCTATTTTAAGAGGGACTGTCATACTCTTTGCAGTGAAATGGCTGCTCAAAGAATCAACCGATAGTGCCGTGGGCAAACGCCTCTCCCACTGGTGAGGACAGGGTTCGGCTTCCTGGTGGTCCTGTGTCCCCAAGGGAAGGCCGGTGTCATCACACCATAGCTGCTCCTTCCTTCAGATGAGCTCATCTGCGAGGAGGAGGAGGCGGGGGAGGAGAAAGAGAAGAAGGAAGAGGAGGAGAAAAATAAGAGCCAGGACGAGAGGAGGAAAGGAGGGAGCAGGAGAGGGAGAAGAGGAAGCAGCTTTTGCTGTCGGACCGAGTGCAGTACCATGGCGTCGTGGCCCTTTTCAAAGACAGCCCAGGAATACAGACGCGCGTACAGTTTCAGACATTGAACAGGGGAGCTGGTGTGAACATGCCACGCCTGCCCTGATGCCAGTGTCCATGGAACAAGGATTCTTTTTGGGCCCTGTGCAGGAAGTTGTCGACCGGGAGTGCTGGGAGAGCTTTTGTTTCTGTGCAGGCTGAGGGTCGTGCAACCTTTACCACACGTGTCTACGAATGAATCAACAAGAACTGGCATCCTCTGCTTTACAAGGGCCATTCCTCTATGTATTTAAGGAGGATGCTTAGGTCGTCTGAGGACAGGACCCCTCCCAGCACGTCCTGTCGTCCCTGTGCCTGTCCCTCCGCCACTTACTCTCAGCCCCGCCCCCTCCAGAACTCCGAGTGCTCACGAGGGTTCAGTGAGACGTGGTCAGTCGGGACAGTGCGGGTCATTCACTAGATGCCCCTTCCCTGGAAGGGGGTCATCTCAGCCTGAGCCGCTTTTCTCAGCCGGGGCCCATCAGGCTCTGGCTGGTCAGTAGCCTTTTAAGATTGTGACCCTCAGTCCAGACACAGCATTTCACAAGCAGCTGGAGGCTACATGCAGAACGTAACCTTTCGAGATGGCACTGGTTTGTGGTTGGCTAATGTTCCTAAATGACTCACTAAATTTGAGATTCTGTTAAACCAGTCTCTACCAGTAGTTGTTTTTGTGAAATGTTTTGAACCCATACAAAGGACTTTATACGGTATTCTTATTAAAAGTAGATTTTCATCTTGATTCCATTATCCCAGGCTGGAAACGTCCCCTGCGGTCAGTGCCGACGTGTTGAGTAGTTCTGTTTCTTCCTGCAGACGCATCGGCTTAATGTACCTGAGGGGGCTTGGCCACTTGCCGCACTGACCCCCTGCCCCCGGGGAAAGCCCCGGGAGACTTGGGGACCCGACTCCCCTGCCTCCAGCCACTGCCCCAGACAGTGATTTAAAAATCATCAGTAAGGTGCTAAATCGGACTCCGAGTACGTGTAACTGGAAATGTTACTCTAAAAAGCTTACACTAATCCAATAATTGAGACCTTGTGAACGAGGTTGTTCGTCCAGCTCTGAGTGCTCGTAACCGTCTCTTTCCCCCATCCTGCCACAGGCAGAGGCCGTTTCCTGGAAGCATGGGCGCGTTCTCCTAAGTGACAGGATGATGCATCTGGTCCGTGGGATTAAGGTGCTTGAAATAATAATAAACTGTCCTCACACGCTGTACCCCTTTTCCTAAAACATGCCGGAGCCAGCTTTCTGTGCCTTTACAGATGTTATCCTGCTTGTCGTCCTGTGATCCCTGCCCAGCAGCTCTCTCTCTCTGTGTTTGTGTCTCGCGGGTGTATATATATTAGATTTTTGTAAACGCCTTAGGGAACAGAAAGTGAGCAACAGCTCCAACCTGAACACACATGTTTGTTAAGTTCTTTCTTCGCTGAATACACAGACATGTGCTTATGCTAATCAGTTCATTCTTAAAAGATTTATCTTTTGGAAGGAGTTGCCAAGGACAGATCTTTCTTTTTATTCAAAGATATCATCCAGGTGGAGTCGTGAATTCTTTTCTTGCACTCTTGGCATCTCTTCTACTTTCACCCTGCTTGAAACACCCAGAGCGACCGCCCAGCTGGTGTGAGCAGAAGCCCATTCTTGTTCAACCACAGGAGGGAGCCCGAGAGCAGCTGACCGCTGTCCTTTAGGGGAGGGGTCTGCCGGTGGGGTTTGGGGTTACTACCACCAGCAAAGTTTTGCCACATTGATTTTAAAAATAGCCCAAGGACCTGCTACTTTGTGTAGTTCAACTTTCCAGTTTTAAAGATTTGGATTATGATGCAATGTGCTAAATTAGGGAATGAAAAAACAGGGGCATTTTTACTTGATGTTTCTCATGACTTTATTTAGAAGTCTGGGGTATGCGTGTTAAATTCAGTATTACCACCCAACTATCAGATAAGAGCGTTAAGTTATTAAAGTGGAATTTAGATTTTAAAATAACCAAAGTCTGGGAGGAATGTGAGGTGGGGCTGCTGTGGGGCCCTGGGCCATCAAAATATGATACTGTTTTCTTCCTGCTGAAAGGTCAGCCCACTGAGTGAGTTGGGTTTTATTTAAAGCAATGGCTTTCCTTATTTGCTAAATTAATATTATATTTCACTGTTCTCCAGTGACAGGAGTTCTCAGACGTGTCATTTTTATGATTTATTCTCTTTTAATCCAAGAGAACAATAAATGCAGCAACTCAAAATGTGCATAGGCTTTCAGACCTTTTTCCTATGGAGCCTTTCCCAGTAAGGTCTTCACACGACTATATGGAAGGAAGACTCTGGGAAGATAAGCTGCCAACCTCCATTTAGATACAGTGCCATTAGATACTTGTTAGTAGATGCATTGTCGTTAGATATATTCTTATTAGATACATTGTTCTTACATATGTTCTTAGTAGATATGTTGTTATTAGGTATGTTCTTAATAGATACATTCTTATTATTAATGGATATATTGTTGGACACATTATTAGAGATGTATTCTTAGTAGATACATTGCTATTAGATGTGTTATTAGTAGATACATTCTTAATATTAACAGATACATTGTTAGTAGATACATTGTTGTTAGATATGTTCTTAGTAGATACATTCTAATTGGCGCCTCACTGACACCAGACTGAGAAACCACTGTGTATCCTATTTATATTTCTTTGTATCCAAAAATCTGAAGGAAATTTTTCAAAATCATTCATGGCCCCATTTAGATTTACATCACCGTTTCCCTTCTCTTCCCACATTTCTACCACTGTTTCTTTTGTTTTCTTTCTTAAGTGCCAGGCGTGTCTGCAGCTGTCCGGCCAACTCTGACTCTGGAAGTCACGGGCGGAGCCGCGGCTGAGGTTCCTGAGCCCGGCCCTGCTCCCCTCCAGAGCCGGCATTTGGCTGGGCCTGTGATCCCACGCGGGCTGCGGGCTCCAGGCAAGACGTGCTCCTCCGGCGACTCCGAGAGTGGGACCAGGCAGGGCTCACTGGGGGGTGATCTTGGGGGTCACAGCCTCTGTCTCTGCAGCGGAGTCCCCAGGCCTGAGCAGGACACTGGGTCGGGAGGGTGCCCGTCCCATCCCGTGGAGTTCAGGGCAGGGCGGTGTTAAGTCCCTCTCCTCAAGTGCAGGCACAGGTGGGCGTGCCCGCGGGGGCCAAGGTTACCTGAGGAGGTGTGGCGTCTCTCCTACGGGGGCAGGAACAGGGATGGGGGGATGCTCCCGAGAGGCCGTGGGGTCAGCGAGTGAGGGCACCGCACTCAGGCCTGTCACTGCCGGCGGTTCTGTTTTTCCTGGCTGTGCCTGTGTCTCTGGGTCTCCTCCTTGCCCTTCTTACTCTACCATGGAATCTGACAGAAATGATCAAAGAATTTCCCTGGCAAAGCAAAGGGGGGGAGTTAGAGGCTGATATCTCTGTCTCTCTCCCATTCTCTGTCTCTGTTTCTCTATGTCTCTGTCTCTCACTCTCTGTCTCTGTGCCTGTCTCTCTGTCTCTGTGCCTGTCTCCCTCTGTCTCTGTGTCTGTTTCTCTGTGTCTCTGTGTCTATTTCTCTGTGCCTCTGTGCCTGTCTCTCTGTCTCTGTGTCTGCTTCTCTGTGTCTCTGTGTCTATTTCTCTGTGTCTCTGTGCCTGTCTCTCTGTCTCTGTGTCTGTCTCCCTCTGTCTCTGTGTCTGTTTCTCTGTGTCTCTGTCTCTCACTCTCTGTCTCTGTGCCTGTCTCTCTGTCTCTGTGCCTGTCTCTCTGTCTCTGTCTCTGTGTCTGTCTCCCTCCGTCTCTCAGGCGGTCAGTTCCAGCTCCCTTCCCACCCTGCTCCCTGCGACCAGCTGTCCTGCGCAGCGTGGTGGGCTGTGTGCGCTCGTGGTCTCAGCACACACAGGCCGCCACTCCCGCGGGGAGCATGTAGAGCCCAAGGGCTCCAGGGTCCCACTGAGCTATCTGAGAAGAAGAATTGAACCAACGCGGAACAAGGTTCAGAGCTGAAGTCTAACTGGCCTTTGTTTTTAAGCCACAATTTTTTGTTCACCTTTTCTTCATCAGATGCTTTCTGGTTTCACAGGTCCTCTCAGCACTCGGGGTACCCCGTGGCTCTGCAGAGCGGGGACCCGGCTGTCAGGGCGCCGCGGCATGGAGAGCAGGCCGGGCCGCGACTCCGCGTGGGCCGGTCCGAGACGAGGTGTCTGTAGGTGGACAGGTGCCCCCTGGCGCAGTTCTCTTTGGGGATTTTTTAAACGCACATCCTGGAGAGCAGGGGCCCTGAGGGGGAGGAGGAGAGAGACTCAGTGCCACACGGCGCCGACCTCGATGTGCTGGACGGGAGCCGGCGACTTCGCCACGAGGCAGGTCTGAGGGCCAGGTGGGGCTCTGGAGCTGAGCCCGAGGGCCTGGTGGGTGTGGGGTGCAGAGAGCCCGGGCCAAGAGGGGGCTTTCGCCGGGGCCCAGCAGGCACAGGGGACAGAACGGGGTGGCTCAGGAGAGCCGTCCAGCTCACGGGTGGCTCTTGGGGTGTCCTGTGCTGCTGGGGAGGAATCTGGCTCTGCCCTTCATCGGATGCCAGACATGGCCAGGCTGGGGCAGCTGGCTTTGGCCTAGTCTAGAGTTTTCTTTAAAATCTGAGAGAATTAAATGATGAATTTTGTGATAGACTTATAATTTTCAGATGTGGCCTTTTCTCTTAACAGTTGATGTCTTTGAGCAGAGTCAGAAATGATGGACTTTCAGGGAATTAGGGGTGGCAGGAAGGACATTGGCCCAGCAGGTGGGTGTAGGGGCTGCCTCAGCTTCCCTGGCTGTGAGGCGTGGGCCTTGCTGGCCTTGGCGTTTCTGCGTGGAAATGTTCGCACTGGGCCCTTCCTGCTTCCCTTCTCAGAGTTCGCTTCTGAACAGCGTGTGATACCTGCTCACCTTACAAAGGTTGCAGAGCAGAATCAGTCATGTAAAAACAGCAAAGGAAAAGACACAGATTTGGTCACTATTTCTGGGGTCTGACTCAAGATTCCTGGTGTCCAATGTCACACAAGGACAGAGGACTGCTGTATTGTGGGGTAGGTCAGAGACTTCGTGGAGGCAGAGCTGATGAGTTGGGAACAAACAGACCTACCCTAACCTGGTGCAGATGACAGCCCTGGGGTAAGACTGCAGGTGACAGAATCAACCTGCTCAAAGCATCGTAGCTCGGCACCGTGGAGGGAAGAGAAGATGATACGTGCTCTATGAACCCACGCGAAAGTCTAGACAAGGCTACAGTATCACTTCCCCTCTTCTAGGTCTAATCCAGAGAAAGCACAGGACTCTGGCCGGGGAGGAAGTGGCCAAGCTCAGCCTTGGGCTGTGTGGTGACCCAGCCGGGGGCCAGGCCAGGTGCCTTGGCCGGGCTGGGCTGGCTGGAATCAGGCAGCAGAGAAGTGGCACAGCGGGTCCCTCCCAGCCAAGCTCCTTCTGTTCCCTGGGACCCCACAGCCCTTAGCAGGGTCTTCTTGGTGCCAGAGGGAGGCAGCTTTCTGGTGTGGGGCTCCCTTCTTTTGGCAAGCCCGGAATTGAGGCTTTGGAGTGGATGTGGGCTGCACACGTGGACTTTCCAGCCGGTGCTGGCCCGTCCGGTTGCGCTCACCACGGTCTCAGGACTGGGCTTTGTGGTTTCTGGTCAGCAAGTACCGTCAACAGGAAGTCAAGCTGGGGTTCCTGGGAGAGGCCTCTGCATGTGTCCCTTTGGGCGGGGAGCAAAGAGCCTGCTGCGGAGCGTGGAGGGGCAGCGGGCGGCTCAGGGCGGGGGCGGGACAGGGTCGTCGCAGTCACAGCAGCCAAGAGCTGGGGTTCGAGGGAGGAACAGCAGCTGCAGTGACACGGCACCAAGGCCATAAATTTGCAAGGAGAACTGTTCAGGGACAAGCGTACACACGCGTGTTTGACAGGGTTAGCATTCTACGTCACACCTGGGTTTTTCCTCGGGCAAACCACGCGCCGTTTGGGAGAGACGGCAAAGCCTGGCCTGGGTGTCCTCAAACTTCCGTCGACACTGCACAGGTGGCTGGACCCCTCCCGGCTCTGTGTCGCCTTGTCCCCTGGAGACGGTGCCTCCTCTACTGTCCACAAACAGTGTCGGAAGGAAGAGGCACTTAAACACTCTGAGCAAAAACACCTCCAAGGCAATGCCGTCCGCTCTCCACACTGCAAAGTCAAAACCGAACTTAAAAGCAGCCCAGTCTCGGCTCAAACCCCGCTGCCGTGGACGGGATGCTGGGATGCCACCCCAACCTTCTTTTTTTTTTTTTTTTTTTTTGAGAAAAAGTCTCTCTCTGTTGCCCAGGCTAGAGTGCTGTGGTGTTAGCCTAGCTCACAGCAACCTCAAACTTCTAGGCTCAAGCGATCCTTCTGCCTCAGCCTCCCAAGTAGCTGGGACTACAGGCATGAGCCACCATGCCCGGCTAATTTTTTTTTATATATATATTTTTAGTTGTCCGATTAATTTCTTTCTAATTTTAGTAGAGACAGGGTCTCACTCTTGCTCAGACTGGTCTCGAACTCCTGACTTTAAGCAATCCTCCTGCCTCGGCCTTCCAGAGTGCTAGGATTACAGGTGTGAGCCACTGTGCCCGGCCAACCCCAATCTTCTTAAACAGGCTGGCGCAGTATGCAAGGGGCCGGGCTGAGGACAAGGGATTCGGTGACAAATGGCACTCAATGCAGGCACTCAAGCCGAGTTACTTAATCCTTTTGTTTTGCCTGTGGAGTGACCGGCAAGTCTGAAAGGCCCCGGAGTCACCATTTATAAATATGCGGGTGCCAGATCCCAATCACATGATGCGGTGACATAATCATCATGGATCACGAGCAGATGACACATCCCTCAGGCTGCTGGGGGTGGAAGCTCAGCCTGACTCTGCGCCCTCCCCGGCCCATGAGACCCGCTGTGACCTCTCTGGGGATCACTCGAAGGGGATGACAACTTCCTTATCTGTATGGCGTGAATACTTATAGCAGCCACCGCACAGGCGTGAGGTTAGGTTAGCGGAGGTGATACGGTGAATCATGGAGGCAAATCATCCCATGGAGGCAAATCATCCCACGGAGGCCGGACGCCGGCGGCTCGGGTAGCTCTGTAGTTTCTCCGGGAGTGTTTTGTTCTCTCTTTCCTTCCCTTTCTAATTAGCATAATGGAAGCTGTCCTGTTGTGATTCTTTTTCGCTTTCAGTGTTCTGCGGGTGACTTGTGGCCTGGGTGCTTTCTTTCTGGTGAGAGTCGCGGCACGGCCTGAGGCCGGTCTTCCCCACCCACAGGACAAATGGATACTGCAGGGCCTGCCACTCGAGGTATCCGACATGGACTTTAGTGCCACATGGGCCTGTGAACTTGTTCCAGAAAGATTCAGCTACGGGGAATTTTGGAGGGACCTCATGCGACACAGCCCCGTGGGTGTGATGATGCTGCGGCTGAGTCCGTGCTGAGTCTTCACACCCAGGGGTGCTCACATTGGGCCTCCCTGGAGTTGGCTGGGCCACCAGGGATGCCCAGTGGCCCCCAGGTAGGGGACACTTGGTCGGCTTCTGTGGGAGGGAGAAGGGCCCAGTGCCTCATCATGGAGCGCGTCCCGGGTTTCATGGACGTGTTTTATCAGGGCACAGACACCGCTGGGTCCACAGTGGGGGGATCTGGGTCACGTGCGGGAAGTGCAGCGTCCGAGCACAGCTGGAGAGGACGTGTTCTGCAACATCTGGAGGGAGAGTTCTCCAGACACTCTGGCGAGTTCGGCTCGGTCCTGCCCGGGATGAGCTGAGGGGGAGCCGTGAAACTCAATGCTGGTGTCGGATCTCACGGAAGGGAACGCGGTCTGGTCCCCGGCAAGCCCCGGGCAAGCGCTGTCCGGTGGGGACACCCCGGCCGGCCGTGGATGTTGGCTTGAATTTCCTGTGCTTTGGTTCCCTGATCTCTCGATTACGTGGTTCTCCCATTATCTTGACTGTTGAGTGTTTTTCTTGCTGAAATTTTGAACTCTTTGAAAAATCTTCTAAGATGCTTTTTACCGTATTGTAAATAAAATTCACCTGGAGCGACTGATGCCCAGAAGACACCCCCAGGTGTGCTCGTTGGCCCAGATCCTGTGGCTGCATGTGCAGGGCGGTCGGGCACGCTTAAGACCATTACTGAAATGACGACGAAACTCAGACAAAATAAATCCCCTAAACTCCAATCCTCCAAGTGGTTGCTCTGAAAGAAACCATGGGAGATTCTCCTAAGGAAAGTAAAGAAAATCTAGAAGCAATATAACAGCATAACAGGAATTTTATAAGGATGCTGACCCGTCATGGTGCCACCCGATGTTTTTGGGGTGTCCCCTTCCAGACCTTTTTTGCATGTGGTTTTTAAAAATATTGTTATGGTGAGAACATGCACCAAACGTTATCTCTTTTTAACTGAGTCATTTTTAGGGGCAGACCCACTGGACCCCCAGAAGGGCTATTGGAGACCTGTCCGACCAGGCCTGGGCATTGGGGTGGAGCCAGGTGTGCGGCCCAGCTTGGGACCAGCCTCTGCAACTTCCTGCTGAACTCCTTTGCTGGCTTGGATTTAAAGTTCAATTCTTGCCGCACTTTAACATTGAAGCTGAAGTTGGCTTCCACGTCCAAGCCCTTCTGGTATCTCACATTCATTATTTTGAAGACTTATTTTGGTAGAAATGTGTCAACACATAGAAGCATCACTTGTTAAAAGCAAAGATGCACAGTGATGCAGACATGCCGTGGATTTCCTTTGATTAAAATGCTCGTCCCTGCACTGGGCCGTCTCGGACTGGGGTCTGAACATGAGGACTTGGGGCTGTGTCCGCGGAGACACCCAGGCTTTGGGCAGCATTTTGGTCGATAGGATAAGGAAAATTTACCTCATTCCCTGGTGGTGTTAGAGGCACCATGAATTTTAAGTGAGTAACTTGTAAAATTTTGCTGGGAACCTTTTAGAGAATATCTAAAAATCACGATTTATAGGACAACTTTTTAGGTATTCACTGGAAGCAAACTAAGGTTTAATGTTCCAGTGACTTTTCACTTGACGATTGTGTCCCGTTCCCTAACGCTTTAGTAAGAGTCCGATACGGAGTTTCAGAGCAGTTTGAAGCATTTGGACACTAAGTGCAGTCCTCACTCTAGGAGCACATTTAATCCCGTAGAATCTTGGTGTTTCACGTGCGGAGAGAGATGCCCCATGGGGAGAGCACCGCAAACTCGCTCGCTACCCAGCGCCTTCCCTGCACTATTGCTTCCAAGGTGCTCCCGTCCCAGGAACCTGCCTTCAGGCTGCCGTCGTCTGCGCAGCCGTGGTGTTCAAGCCCAGAGCACAAACATGTATATGGCAACTTAGCAGTGAGATGACACCTTCGTTCTTTGGAAATTCAGTTAGACTCTCTGTCACTGACTCATCCTTTCTTTCCCTTTTGCACAGTTTTTACTTGTAGAGGGTTTTTTGCGGTGGTTCTCCTTGTCCAGGTCAGCTGAGAGTCGTGAGCTGTGCCCTTCCCCCACCCTGTAATCCTCTGATTTTTGCCCTTAACTTTTCGGCACTTCTGTGTTGCTGGAGTGGTTTCGATGCCGAGAACCCATCCATCTAGCCTGCTCCTTAGGAAACAAGGATTCCGTTTCTGTGCAGTGTAATTAAGACTGGTTCCACATGCTGAAGCTCAGGCTCAGCTGTGACAAATTGGGGAAATTCTGCTTGTTCACAGTCGTGAACGTGTCCTTGCCGGAATTGCGCCGTGTCGCAGGCTGGATCCCCCCGCCCCGGGCACTGCTCAGGCTCCGCCGGTCCTCTGAGGTCCTGCTGGCTCCGCTTCCCTTTGACACTTCCCAGCCTCTCACAGATCAGGCTGCTGCTCCAGCCAGGTGGTCTCCACCCTTCTCCCCAGGGGTCCTGCGTGGGGAGACCTCACCTCCTCTGGGCTGGAGTCCCCACACCCTCACAGGCTCCCACTCTGTCTGTCCCAGTGGTGGATTATGACGAATGGCAGGAAGTCACACGGCTTGAGTGTTCTACAGAAATGTAGGCTGCAGCACTGCGGAGATATTAAAGCAGAATAGTGAATTTAGAGGATTTAGGGAGAAAAAGGTTTGGGTCTAAGTGTCTCCCTGTTACCGAGGTGCATCCTTTCTGGAAATGACTTGAGCCCTGGTACCGTCAGCTCACGTTGCCAGCCCTCTGTGGAAAGCCGCGGGGTTGAGGGAGAGGGAGGAGGCAAGGTGTACCTTCGAGCAAGGTACCGTTCACAGTGCACTCAAACTCGTGCGGCGGGAAGGCTCCCACGTTGATTTGAGAACAATCTTTGGATCAGAAAGTGGCCGCTTCCTACAGGCAAGTGGAACCGCTGTCATGTAGAGATTGCTCAGCGAGTCCCTGCCCCACTCCTTGGTCTCTGTCCTTAAAACACGCTACTGAACAAAGCTCACACCACAGGAAATATTGATATGCAGTATGAGAATTATTTTCTTACTATGGACTAATACACCAGTTTTTCTATATCTACCCTATGGATAATCTCATTTTAGTAAATGTAAAACACTAGCCACGGAAAAATGAGGTTACAGCTCTAGAAAGTTTTCATAAACCCAATGCTGGCAGCCGAGCGTCATCTGTTGACGATCTCGTGTTCTGGCGTAACATGAGGTGCCCTGACAAGGTGTAGGAAAAGCCATTACTTGAGTGGTTTGAGAGGTGAGTAAAAGCTACTAGCTTTAATTTTTCCAGCTAATGCGCGTCCGCGCTTGGAGGAATTTGCCATGAGAACACGAAGGGATGTGAGGACGTGGAGAGTGGGGTCGCCCCAGAAGGGAGGTAAACACCAGGGAACGAAGTGCGGCGTCTGGAAATTGAGGAGGGAGGATCAAGGCACTGCTAGGTGACGTTCTGTGCTTGCAGAGAGCGCCGTCCTGGAAAGACATCTCCTTCCTAGCAGCTCCGCACCGACCTCTGCAGACACACGCAGGACCAGGCGCAGCCAGAGGCATGTGCTGGGCGCTGCCGTCAGGGGCTTTCCCTGCAGAGACACCATGAGATAGGGCCTGGGCCGGGCTCTGCGCCACATTGCGCTTTATCACCAGGGTTTAAACCTCCTCCGCTCCGATACCAGCCGTGGGGCTGCCCTCCGAGGCTTCGTGACGATCACGGATGGTGCTGTCGTGCTTTGGAAGTCTGCCAGCAGAGCTGGTTGTCTAGTGCCGCTTCTGAGTGGATTATTTTTATTGCGGAGGGAGAGACAAGCTCCCCAAGAAGGAAAATACATTTTGGGATCATTAGCAAGGGACTGGTTCAGAAATAATGTTGCGTGAATATTCAATCAGGTTTTCCTTTGGTTTTTAACATGCCGTCTGCATCTAGAGTTCAGAAACCAAAATGCCAGATACAACTGCTGCAGCATTTCTATTAAACCACCAGCAAGCAACCCATCCCCGAAAATACTGCGTGCCACAGCTTTTTTTTTTTTATTTCAGCATAATATGGGGGTACAGATGTTTAGGTTACGTGTGTTGCCCTTGCCCCCCCTGCCCCCCTCAGTCCAGGTTTCAAATATGTCCATCCTATTGCGTGGTGCGCATTGCACTCTTTGTGTACGCATATACCCGTCCCCTCCTCCCTCCTCCCTCCTCCCCCCTCCCCCCTGCCCAATATCTAATAGATGCAATTCTTATATATGCACTTATGTGTTGATCCGTTAATACCAATTTGATGGTGAGTACATGTGGTGCTTATTTTTCCATTCTTGGGATACCT
>CAUYSK010005822.1:0-94850 GCA_963575035.1 Avahi laniger | reverse complement strand
CTTCCTTTTAATACTTTTACGATGTTGCTCTAGTGTCTTCTCACTTGCATTGTTTCTGATGAGAAATCTGTTGGTATCCTTATATTTGTTTCTCTGCATAACATGTCTTTTTTTCCTCTGGCTGCTTTTGAGATTTTCTCTGAATTACTGGTGTTGAGCCATGTGACAAAAATGTGCCTTAGTCACATTTCTTGTACTTGGGGTTAATTGATATTCTTAGATATGTGGGTTATAGTTTTCATCAAATTTGAAAAATATTTGGCCAGTATTTCTTGAAATACCACTCTCCCACCGCAGCAACTCCAATTTACTTATATTTGGATGCTTGAAGTTGTCTCACAGTTCACTGACACTCTGCTCATTCTTTTCCAGTCTCTTTTCTGTACGGGTTTAATTCTGGATAGTAGTCATTACTACATCTTTCAGTTCCCTAGTCTTCTGTGATACCTAATCTGCTTTTAATTCTATCCAGTGTATTTTTTTTATCTCATACATTGTAATTTTCTAATTTAGAAGTTCAATTTGTATCTTTCTCATATCTTTCATGTCTCTATTTAACATGCTTCAACTTTCCTCTAATTTCTTGACCATATGGAATGTAGTCATAATAACTGTTTTAATGTTCTTATCTACTAATTTTTTTTTTTTGAGACAGAGTCTTGCTCTGTTGCCCAGGCTAGAGTGCCAATGTGTCAACCTAGCTCACTGCAACTTCAAACTTCTGGGCTCAAGTGAACCTCCTGCCTCAGCCTCCTGAGTAGCTGGGACTATGGACACACACCACCACACCTGGCTAATTTTTTTTATTTTTAGTAGAGATGGGGGTCTCGCTCTTGCTCAGGCTGATCTTGAACTCTTGATCTCAAGTAATCCTCCTGCCTCAGCATCCTAAAGTGTTAGGATTACAGATGTGAGCCACCATGGCTGGCCCTTATCTACTAATTCTATCACTGGTATCTTTTCTGGGTCAGTTTCAATGGATTACTTTTTCTCAACACAATGAGCTGTTGTCTGACATCGTGAATTTTACCTTTCTAGGTGCTGGATACTTTTGCATTCCTCTAACTATTTTTGAGCTTTGTTCGTGAATCCTTTTAAGTTACTTGAAAACAGATTGGGCCTTTTGGGTTTTGCTTTTAAGCTTTGTTAGGTAGGACTGGAGCACCATTTAGTCTAGGGTTAATTTCCCCCCACTACTGAGGCAAGATCCTTTTTAGAACTCTAATCTATGTCCTCAGAATTGTGAGGTTTTCTTTCTTGTCGTTGGGAGTAGGCACCATTCCTGGCCGACTGTCAGTTCTCTCTAATCCTTTAAGTTGGTTCTTCCCCAGATTTTGGGTAGTTTCTTTGCACACATGTGCCGAGCAGTCAGTACTCAGCCGAATACTTGAGGCGGATGCTCAGCAGAGCTTCATAGTTTTCTCTGTTCAACTCTTTTCCCTCTCCGGTAATCTACCCAGTGAACTTCTGAAACCCTAGCTAAACCAGACTCCTACATTTGTTTCCTTAAATTAGAGAGATGTCTGACCTTTCCCTGGTTTCTTTATCCCTATGCTGTGGCCTGAAAACTTTATTCAGGCAGTAAACTCGGGGGAAATTGTAGCATTTGATTGAAGGCTTAAGTTGCATCTATATTTCATAGGTAGACTGGCCTATAATGTTAGTTTTCTTATTATATTATATAATTTTTTTCTGTCAAAGTTTCCTAAGGCTTGTAAAATAAATTGAGTAGACTTCCTTCTTTTTCTGTTTTTCAGAAGTGTTTGTATAAGATAGGGAATACCTGTTCATCAAAGGTTTAAAAGTGGGGTAAGTCTTGACTGTAAAAGCAATGAAGCCTGTGATCTTGGAGAGAGAGGAAGTAGAGAATTTCAATCACTGATTTCATTTATTTAATGGTATTGGTTTATTTGACTTGTCCATTCCTTTTTTACGTCATTTATATAATTTGTATTTTTCTTGCAGTTATCCATTTATTAATGTTTTCCAATATATTTGTTTAAAATTGTCACAGAAATCTTCTGTGATAAAAAAATGCTTACTATGTATATAGTTACACTTTGTTTCATTCCTAATACCATTTATTGGTGCCTTTTCAAGTGTCAATCATCCCTGTTAGAGGCTTGTTAATTTTTATTAGTTTTTTAACATGTATTACTTTTTAATTTTGTGAATTTTCTTTTCGTTTTCAAGTTTATTAGTTTCTTCTTGCATCTTTATCACATCCTTCTATTTATTTTTAGAATTATTGTGTTTTTATTTCCACTAGCTTTTTTAGGTTAGTTAAAATGACTTTCAATTATTTTCAAAATTTTTTTTGGTATTAATAAATGCAGTAAAGACACTTTTATCCTGCTTGAAAGTATCATGTGTTTTTTCCTGAACACTTTAAAGATTTATACTAACTAATAAATTAACCTGAAACCAAGTAGAATTATTGAATATTAGAGCTGGAAGTCGTATTAGGGCCCCAATTTTTCATTTCACTTTTATATTATTTTCCTACAGTCGATGGAAACTGGGTGGCTTAAAACAACAGAAATTTATTGTCTCACAGTTCTGGAGGCTAGAAGTTCGAAAATCAAGGTGTCTGTAGGGCCATACTTCTTCCAAAACCTGTAAAGATTCGTTTCTTCTTAGCTCATGGTGGTGGCTTTCGATCCTTGGCATCCCTTGGCTTGCAGCTGCATCACTTCCGTCTTTGCCTCTGTTGTCACACGGTCCTCCCCCTGTATGTCTGTCTTCATGTGGCGTTTTCTTCTTATAAGGACACCAGTCACACCGAATTAGGGTCCACTCTAATTGCCTCATTTTAACTTGATTACATCTGCAAAGACCCTATTTCCAACTAAGGATACATTCACAGGTACCAAGAGTTAGGATGCCAACATACATTTTGCAGGGGGTGGGTCATAGATCAACCTATCACAACAGAATCCAAAACTAAGGCCCAGAGATGATAAGTAACTTGCCCAAGGTCAAATAGTTCAATTACTATTAATTAGTAATAAGATTTCTTTGAAGTTTTTCACAGACGCTATAAAATACATTAATTGCAAGTACCCAAAATGGAGTGCATGTTTAAACTTCTGGGAGATAAAATCTTTGTTCATCCACCAGGGGGAGCCAGGCTCAATAGGGCTCCCAGGACAACCAGGAGTACCAGGAGAAGATGGAGCTGCAGGGAAGAAGGTAACCCCAAGTTTTTCATATTACTGGAGTAAAAACTATTGTATAAAACTGATGTCTTGGTCCCGTAGGAGCTCAGATTAAATCATCCAGGACAAACTTAGAGTCCTTAAAAAAAATTCCATGATCCTAAATTTCCTTTTTCACTTACCCCCCATAAAAAGAGTGCCCATTCAAAGACTGAGATAGTGTCTCACGTCCTCTGCCTTCTCTCTGGTGTTTTGGCTATGGTGGTCTCCCCAGTTACCGAATTCCTTCGGGATTTCTAGAAAGCACATTAATTTAAATTTAAGCGAAACACACTTCTTTTTCTCTCTCCAAAAGGAGAATCTGTAAATGCATTCAGGAAGTAAGGTCATTGTCAGGATTTTCTGAAGTATTTTGAGTTGGCATTTGAAATATTCATTTTTCAACAAAAGTAGTGAAAAACAGCAGATGTAAAGGCTGAAGGTCTTCCTTGTTTAAAAAAAATCTGCTGAATGTGAATGAAGAGCCAAAGGAAAGTGAGCTTATTTGCTTTGGAAATTGGCCGAGAAACTGGACTTTTTCATGATATTCCAGCTGCTGAGTTAGACTTGAATTTGATGTTGCTTTATTCAAATTGGTAAACTTCCAAATTAATTTTGAGACTAGAGTGAAGGTCTAGTCTGTTTTGGAGCTTCTCAGCTGAATCCACTGGCAGTAAGAGAAGACAAGGGGTATTATCCACACTTGTGTATGGAGAGTCAGCTGAGAAGTCTGTATCATGTCCACTAGGGAGAAGCAGGGCTTCCAGGAACCAGAGGGCCAGAAGGACCGCCTGGAAAAGGACAGCCTGGCTCCAAGGTATGGAGATGACAGAGTGTTGGGAAACAGCCTGTGTGTGTGTGTGTTCTGGTTTTGATACTAAGAAGCCAGCTTAGGAGAGATTTGATTGTTATTCTTGCTGTGTCAAATGTATTTATGTCTGGCTTAAAATTATGAATACTATTCTGTGAGCTTTTGAAGGCAGCAAGTATATGTTACTAATTTTTATTTTTCTAACATCTGTTATAGGACCCAGCATATAGAAGAATCCAACATGTGTTTTCTCAATAAATGGTTAGATTGGTATTTAAAAAACACATAGGAAGGAAAAGAAGCCTTGAGATATATCTTTGAGATTTGATAGTCCATAAATTTTCTTCAAATATTTATAGAATCTCACAGAATTATAAGAAATATCATCTTATAAATGAAAATTTCACTTCACAACTTGGTATAAATTTATTTTACACTCTGTAAAAATGCTAGTTGAATAACATCTTTATATGTGAAGATGAGAATATATAATACAAATTCACCAATAGGATGAGATCACTAGTGATATAACCTACAGCCTCTAAGGGGCCAGATGTTCCTGCAATTTTTATATACAGTCATCAGTGCCTATATAAAGATTCTTATGGATTATATGAGTCAGGTAAAAATAAACATGTATACTTATTAGTGTTCTCTTTATAATTTTATTAAAATAGTAATTGATAGCTTAAGAAATCTGCATCTTGGGAGTATATTAGCTAAAATTGAATTCTTCATCTTAAATGTGAAAATCTGAAATTTAAGTATATTTTTAGGCCTGAAAACATTTTTATTTACTGACCAGACTATGGGATCCTCTTTTGGGGAAGTCGGGGGACAGGGAACACCTTTTTAACATGATGAAAAATACACTCTTAGAAATATTGGCCTGTTAATATTCAGAGAACTGATGTTTTCTAGAATATACTTTTGGAAAATAGGCACTTAATCATTGACGCTGAGAATGAATGGTATCTCTGAGAAAGAGAGCTGAGGTTTAAGCCCCACATTGACTGTGCCCAGCTCAATAAAAGAATAACTCCTCATGGTTTGCAGCTGAGGCCACTTAAACAAATGACTACACCAGGATTTTCAAACTTGAGTATCAAAATAATCACCTCGAGGGCTTGTTAGAACACAGATTGCTGGGACTTACACCCAGCTGGGCCATATCCAGTTGGTAGCTGGAGAAAACATTTAGAACAGCATAAGCAGAATAGTACCATGTTGGAGAAACCAAGGAGAAAGTGTTTCAAGATGAAAGCAATGGATGCTATCAAATGCCACCAATAGGACAAGGAGAATATATATTGGAAAGAGAGACCACTAGATTTGTGGTTTTGAGGTGATTTGTGGCTTATGGAAGGCTATTGGAGAAGAGTGGTAGGAATATGTTACATAACCTAGATGTGCCACAGTTCAGTGTTGGCACTTTATTCCATAGAAGTGGGTTCCTGCTGTTGTCTTCTGGGATAATTTAGGTCAATAAGTTACATTAGTGGTAGTGAATGGAAGAAAATAAATAGTTGTGGTTGGGTTTTGTCTCTATTGGCAAACGATAATGATGTAATAAATGATATTAGGACATTCAACTTTTTAAAAATACTTTGTTACTGCTCTCCATTAGTATGGACTGTTGGGAGCTACTTACACCTCTGTGGATTCTACAGGAGGTCACCTCTTCTTCTAAGTGAAATGTGCGCTTTGCTGATGACCTTAGCATAACCTAGTGGTTCTCAAAATGTGGTCCCTGGACCAGCAGCGTCAGCGTCACCTGGGAATATGACATGTGCAAATTCTTGGACTTCGGTGAAGACTTACTAAATCAGGAACTCTGGATGCAGGGCCCAGCAATTGGTGTTGTAACAAGCCCTGCAGGTGTTTCTGATGCTTAAGTTTGAAAACCATGGTGTAGTCATTTATATTATAAATGTTCAAATAGCCTCAGCTGCAAACCACAACGAGTTACGCCTTTGCTGAGCTGGGCACACACCTGGATATGGTGCCTTGCTGTTGAGCCCTAGTTGAAAGATACTTTTGGCTTGGCGTGGTGGCTTACGCCTGTAATGCTAGCACACTGAGAGGCTGAAGCAGGAGAATCACTTGAGGTCAGGAGTTTGAGACCAGCCTGAGCAAGAGCAAGACCCCCGTCTCTACTAAAAATAGAAAAATTAGCCAGGTGTGGTGACGAGCGACTATAGTCCCAGCTACTGCGGAGGCTGAGGCAGGAGACTTGCTTGAGCCCAGGAGTTTGAGGTTGCTGTGAGTTAGGCTGATGCCACAGCATTCTAGCCCAGGTGAGAGAGCTGAGACTCTGTCTCAAAAAAAAAAGAAACAAAAAAACAAAGATACTTTTGTGATGCTGTGATGTTTCTGGTTGAAAGTCAAAGGATTCTTTTGGGGGAGCACTGCCTTGCACATTGTGCTGGGAAACAGCTAGTAGTCATAGTCAGTTTCTAGCTCTGCACCAGGTTAATGCTCAAGCATCTTCCTACTAATAAAATTATTGGCCTCCTTTGGGGGAAAGAACTAGATGTCCCACTGAGGAAGAAATAGGATTTTCTTCCTGTGATTTTAAAAAGCATCTCATTTTATGTTTTATAACTGAAATAGGAGGAAAATTGAAAAACAGTATGAAAAAGCTCTCTTTTCTGAAACTGTGAATGTTTCAGAACCATCTGTTAATAGACGGTGCAAAAGAACTGGAAATTCAAATTAAAGTTCCCAAAGAAAGATACAGAGCTAAGATTTTAAAAAATATTAAATCATATTGAATAAATGGTGAAGACTGAACCATTCTGAAGTTATCCAATTTGCTTAAGAACACTGACAAACCCCGCATAACTAAGCGGTGCTCAGGACACGTCACTTTAAAATTGGTATTAGTTGAGAATCTGACTCTGATATGGTCATTATTAGGTTAGGGAGGGTTTGTTAACACAATGTCTCTATTTTTATAATTATTTTCTCAGGGTGATGAAGGAAAGAAAGGGAGCAAAGGAAATCAAGGGCAGAGGGGATTTCCAGGGTCCGAAGGACCAAAGGTATGTTTCTTATGTTCTCATTGATGCTTTGGAGAGATTTGTAATTATGTCTGGTTTTAATAGAATATTAGATTTTCATTGAATATTTGATTCCTGGTTTCCTTCCCAACAAATACAAAAAACCTCAAAATAAAAAAACCTTTAGGAAACACGCTATTCCCAGACCATAATAGAATGGAATAAAGAGATTGCATAAAATATGTAATATTCACAGGGATACATATGCTTCTAAGAGAAAATCTGTATGTCAATCCTCTCTAGTAATAACCAAATATTCAGAAGTTGGGATAAAGTGAGGACCGTAAGAAATACAATTTTCCGTCACCTGTTTTGCTGAACAACAACAAAGCCCTAGACTGAGGAGAGTGCTGAGGAACAGGTGAATGAGATTGTGAGGCAGGCAGTTAAGTGTGTGTCCTGATTTAGCAACAGAGAACACTGAGGTCATTTGAATGTTTCAGGAAATAGAAACTGCAAACCTAAGAGTTCATGTCTCTAGGAAGGTGCTAATTGTAAGAAAGAGACAAGGAATGTATTTAAGGACCAGAGCGAATTTTTTAAAAAATGGTACCAGCAAGATAAGAACAGGTACAAACAAAGCATCACCTGTAGACCAGTGATTCTTATACTTCAGTGTCCATCAGTATCACCTGGGGAACTTAGTATAAATCCAGATTTCTTGGTGCCATGCCCAGATATCTGGATTCAGTAGAAAGAACATTTCTATATAAGAAAGGTATTATGTTAGTATTAACAATAGCGATTACTCTTTATGTCTTAGTTATTCAAAGTGAATATTTTTCTATGTTTTAAAATAAAGCTGTTAAAAGATGAAGAATTGTCATATTTTAAAGCATAATCACCCCTTAATACAGGGTCTTTAAGAGAACTGTATACTTTCTATGATGTTTTTCATGTTTTAAAAGTAATTGGCATCTTTAAAAAAAAAACAAATCTAGAAGCATGATTTTGCTTTACCCCCTGGTTTTAGTGAGGAATTTTAATAGGTTAATGTTTTGTTCCCTTGTCAGAATATTGGATAGGGTGTTTATCTGTTTCCAGATCCTGGCTGCATCATGTGTCATAGCCTTTCAGGTTTGGATTTAAGGACTGGCACATTCAAGCTGTGGCATGAACCGGGCCCAGTAGGCCGTGTGCGGCTTGTTGGGTGTATTGGCTAATTGGCACGGTGGGAGGCCTCACCTGGGAAGATGAATGTTGCTCTGGGCAGTGGTCATCCCTGGTGCCTCTGACTGACCGAGTTCCTCGCGGAAGAAGCCGAATGATCAAATAGGCAGCTATGCTGTTGAGTTTTCAAGAAGCATGAAACAGGTAGAGGCAGGATTAGGCAGCAATCTGAGATCCTAGAGGGTCAGGTTGAAACACAGCATAGACATAGTTCATTCTGTAAGACACTTCTACAGTTTTTTTGGTAAAGGGCCAGAGAGTAAATATTTTAGGCTTTGAAGGCCAAGAGGCAAAAGTGAAGATATTATGTAGGTACTTGTGTAACGACTGTTTCAAAATGTGGAAACCATTCTTAGCCCAAGGCTATCCAACATGTAGGGCAGGCTGGATTTGGCCCATGGGTTGCAGTTTGCCGACACCTACTCTAGAACAGTAGTTTCCAACTGTTTGGATTATAAACCTCTCCCAGTAAAATTTTTACCATATTCTGATATAGGTTATTTTATTGTAATTTTTATTCATAAACTATCATATCATACTATTATGTTGTGAACTTATATAAATAATTGAAATTTTATTAGGTGAAATAAAAATATACAGAGAAGTTCTAATATTTTCTTGTTCTATCCCAGTGGGTCATTTGGAACACCTTGTGATGTGCAGTGACAGTTGCTTTGGAATAGTTTTTTCAAAGTGTGGTAATGATACCCATATCAGAATCACCAGGAGTGCTTCATAAAAATTCATATTACTGGGTCCCAGCCTCTAAATCTATTGAATCAGAATCTCTGGGGTTTGAAACCCAGGACTACATTTACCAAACTCTCTGGATAATTACTCTCTAAAATTTGAGAATCATGGTCTAGATCCAGTTGCTCCAGATTGAGTCTTTGAGACAATATTAGACAACAAAAAACAAATATTTTAATTTTTCTATTCAAAATTTCACTTAAAAAAGTCATAAGTTCTCTATTTCTTAAAAAGGATATGAGATATCATATAATGGAATATTGATATAACATGGACCATTAAATAAAACAATAAAGGAAAAAGAATTATAAACTAGAAGTGTTCCCTAAAACTTATACTAAGGAAAATTGCTATAATTGAACAAAAAATTTCTGTCTGAGCTTCCTGGCATACAACACAAAAGGGAAGCACCATGAATTGCATAATTTTTATTAGCTGATGAAAGAATGTACAAGAGATACAATTGGCCTAACTTTCAGGAATTAATTGAATACATTTATTTAAAGACATTAAAATCTTAGTGGTTGATAAACTTAGTAATTTACAAAACTTGCTCAAATTATTTTCACATTGGTCTTTGAAACAGAGGTCATAATATCATTTTAATATCCACAGACATTTTCATGCTTTTCCTAATATAATCTCCATACATGGTTTCTCTGCTTGAAATGTAATAAGTATTTTGTTCTTTTTAAGGGTGAACCAGGCATTATGGGCCCTTTTGGAATGCCTGGAGCATCAATTCCTGGACCACCTGGGCCAAAGGTATATACTCTTGGCAATATCTTTTTCTTGGATCTTTGGCAGTTGGAGAAAAAAAAATTTCATGATATCAGTGAATTAGAATTTTAGTTTTGGAAGAGCCCTAAGAAATGATTTAATTCAGCCCTGGTATTCCACAGACAAGCAAATGAAAAGCCAGCAGTAGAGTTAGGACTAGAAACTGAGTTTTGTGCTCCTGATCCAAGCTCATTTTGGCCTTCATTACCTCTTCCAAATCCCAGACCCTAATGCAGGTAAGAATTTATTACATTTATCCCGAGGAATCTACTAGGATTTATCATTGAAAAGTCTGGCAGAAAAGGAATCCATGCAGTTTTAAGAACATTGCCAGGCATTCTTACAGTCCAAATATTTGAGTCTAAATTGCCACCTATTGTTTCAGTGGACTTTCTCCTAACAGCTGTAGTAGTCTTTACTGACAGGTTTTATTAGGATTTGTCCCCTCGAATATGTTAGAAGGATATATGATCTCAAGTCTGAGATGGATACCTTAAGCTCTTTACAGATTGGCCAATCTCTTTTTTGCTACGTACCCTTATGATTTCTTACGCAACCTATAGCCTGTGAATGTTGTTTGAAATGTACAGGGAGATAGAGGAGGACCTGGGATACCTGGATTTAAAGGAGAGCCTGGACTTTCTATACGAGGACCAAAGGTATGCTTTATTCACGTTCTTTTTCTGTACGTGAGAGAAATGAAGGTAGATTTAATACATAATATATTGTTCTACTTGGGAAGTCCCTATGTTATGAACTAAAATGTAAGCATATAGCTATTCCCCCCCTTTTTTTTGATCAAGCAGTTCATTTTTTATACATGTGGGGGACAGTAGCTTCTACGGTTAAATTTTTGCTGACTAGACAATTGTTTGAAAAGGTACTTTTTGCAGTGTCTGGGATACAAGGGATTACATGGCTTCTGGGCTCTTTCATTTATGTATTAACTTCTGAAGTATCTGTTCTGCAAAACATTGTGTAAAAAAGTGTGTATGTGGAAGCTTTAGTGAATAAAAATTTCCCCTGCTTTGATTAGTTGTCCTTTGGAGTTATTTCAGATGAAAATATAAATAATTATAGAAGAAATCGGTTTTAAGTAATCATATCTAGCGTTCCACAGGAATGAAGCACCATTTCCCTCTTTTTACTGTCCTCAGCATCACAGCAAAATTTAGTGTTTATAACATTCCTAGATGTCAACATGCACATCTCTGTTTATGAAAACAGTCTTCAGGGCCCCATAATCAGCACTTTTTAAATTAATGGCATGTTGTTCCGTGGCTTTGAAGCTGATGTATGTGCCCTCCTATCAAATCGTCTTATCTAGGGTTCAAGTACTAAACCAATGACTTCCAAAGTTAAAAAAAGAACATGTGAAGTCATCTTTTAAAGGAAATATAACACAAAACTTGCTGTATAAAACTGATATAAATTGGAGTGGTTCTTGTTTGAAGGCAAAGGCGAGGATCTGGAGCCCCCACTGTTCTTACCGCTTTAACAGTCCTCCCCCCTGCAGTGACAACTGCCCTCCAGGACGGAGGGGGTTCCTAGGATGCATGGCTTTCAGGGCTGAAACTGGGAAAATCTTGGGCAAACTGGGGTGGGCTGTTCACCTGCTCCCCAGACCCTGAGGTAAATGGAATCTAAGCTATGTAGACCCCTCCCTACAATACTCCAAGCTATACAGACAACTCAATGAGAAAATTCCAAATTTTCTAATGTGATAACTACAGATATGACCTTGATCAATTATATTTGTGTGACAATTTTAATATTGTTTGATAGTGTGTATATACAACTCATGATTTATAGCTATCTATCTATCTACTTCTCTTTGAAATAGGAATAAAATCCAATTAAATGTGCTGCCGAAGTTTATAAGCCCCACCTGTTTTCTGTTGATGGTTATTGGGCATTGTAGGTGAGGGTATTTAAAGATATTTGCCTCCCGCCGCTGCTGGGTTCTAATGATACTTTCTGCCATTCTTCCCTACTTCCTTAGGTTTCAAGTTCTGGAAGGGTCATATATGCCTTTGAATATCTGATGAAAGTTTGGGCACATTAATTCAATTTTGTGCACTACTTCAAGGATCTCTCAGATCTTCCGTAAAGCTGATTTCAATATATCAGATTTTAATTTTTGCTCTAATTTCTAATGTATGTGAGAGACACTTCAAAGTGAATCATTTTTTAAAACATTTTCTTGAATCCAGTGCAGAAAAGTCCAGTGGCAGAAATCCATCTATAAAAATATCGTGAGGAGTCCAAAATAAAAATCTGCCCCTACAGGCCCCTTGATATTCCTATTAACACGAGAAGGAACAAGCTACCTGAAATGCTTACAGGAACGAGGACAAAGATCTCTAGGAAAAAAATGTTTGTAAACTGTCAGTGTTTTAATGGTTTTTTTTGCCCCTCCACTGTGGTTGCCAGAGGTTAAGCAATAGCAGCTGGTGATAATTTGTTATGGGCTGGGAACTTAGAAATAAAAACTGAAAAGTGAATTGTGATTCCAATTTTCTTTTCCTTTCGACTTAACTAGGTAGCAGTCACTGCTTTATTCTGTTGTTGACCCTCTCCTTGTGTAAACATGGAGAGAAATGGGAATCTGATTTTGGGACAAGTCTCATATGTGAATGTTTAGAGCTTTAACCTTAAATATAGTCGAAATAGCATACAAAAATTGCTTCTGAGAAGTGACCAGTTCCCTGTAGTTGGGGATATACCAAAATTCACTTCTCTGGAAGAACTTACTCTTGTTCTCTCACATATAACTTTTTTTCTTTTTTCCTTCTCTAGTCATAAAGGAATCTCTCACATAACTTTAAGAAATCATCTTGGGTTTTTGTTGATGATAAATAATTCATTAAGATTTTATAAGTGACCACATATTTTCTAAAGATGATTATTCTTAAGACTAACCAGACAAAGCCAGTCTTAGATTTAACAGGAAAAAACGGCTGTGGCAGTCATGGTTTTCAAAGTGAATTTATTTATTTTTATTGCTTAAAGGGAATGCGGTTTTTCCCTTTTTCCCCAATCAATCATTCATTCGTAGGAGTAGAATTAAGAGTTTTGAGGATTTGGATTTGGGGCAGTATTTTGGCTTAGAATAATGGCAATTTGATCTCAGAATTTGCTCGCATGTGAGGAAAGTGCTTAAGAGTCCTGCTACTTTCTTCATTCTTGGATACAAAGGTCTGCCTGTTATTAGAGTTTTCTCCTAATGTAAAAAGACATAAATATTTTTAAACATGAACAGCTCTTTATCAAAACAAGGGATGCATATTGACAAGGGCTGTTGTAAAAGTTACCACAGTAACAATGGAATGTGATGTCGAAAGAAATATTACAAGTTTTATATATAAGTGTAATGAACTTATTAAGCCTTCTTCTAAAAGATTCTCCTTAATTTGTTTTCTTCCTCTCTCTCCATTTTCCTTTAGTCATATATTTCCCTGATTTCCATTTGTAAGAGAGTTACACATCTCGGAAAACTTGGTTGTCCAAAGAACACTAATCTCCCCTCTTTGCTCTCTGCATAGGAGGCTAATGGTTGCTACTAAAAGTTTTTGTGCCTAAGATTGTTACTGTAAAGCAATGTTTATAACTTTTTCTTAGGTCCCAAGACATGAAACACAGACTCTCAATGTCCCATTCCCTATAATATGTTTTAAAAAAATTAATGTTTTTATTTTCATTTGGGTTTATTCCTCATGTAATTTGGGCCTCATTGACAATAGGCTTAACACAACAACAGGAAGCATACAGTTACCTTAATCCACATTCAAAATTTTGCTATGTATTCTTTTTCTATTCTTCTCACACTGTGCTTACTAAATTTTCTCATTTTTATACTTTTCCCTGATTTGAGATGCATTAAAAACTTATAATTTTTAAAATTAAAATTTTAGTGATGAGCCATTTTTGAATTTCTATGAAGTGTATTTTTCCCACAGAGGACTTTGTAATGGTTTATTTATGTATATTCTTCGCATTCATTCCATGTCTCCCACTGAACTCAAGTGGATAAGACTTACAAAGAGATGATGAGTTGCATGTGTGGTAGGAATTGCTCCTAAAATTTTTCAAATTATTCCTCTGCACTTACGAAATCCACCTTTGGCATATTGAGTTGGTGTTATGCTTAAGTTTAACCTGGTGTTTTATAGTTTAGTCTCATGATACCACCTGGTGTTGGCATTTATCCAGGGTGCCCAAGGCCCTCCGGGACCAGTGGGTGCTCCAGGACTCAAAGGCGACGGCTATCCTGGTGTGGCTGTAAGTGTGGACATTACTTCTCCTTCTTCCTTCCCTCCCTCCCTTCTTCCTGAACACTGCATACTACAGGGATGCTCATCCCTCCCTTATTGTGTTGTCTCAGGGGCCTCGAGGATTACCAGGACCCCCAGGACCAATGGGTTTACGTGGAGTGGGAGACACTGGAGCAAAGGTAAGATTTTAAAGCAGGCAACATACTAGCCTCTAAAAATGAACCTGTAGAAGTGACTTTGGTAAAGGTGGAATTTTTTATCAGACAGAAGAGTAGAGGTATCTGAAACAACTGATGAAGTTATTTGCCCTCATCGATGGACTGCCTGGGGAACTAATCTGAACGTGTAGATTAACTTTGTAACTTTTCTCCTCCTCCTTTGGCAGCAGTTCTCACATTCCTTTGCCACTTCCTCTTCCTATAGCAAGATCAGAGTTCAGTTTGGAGCCCTCCTGTCTCCTCTAGCCACGCTCTTTCCCTGGGTACTCTCACCCAGTCCCATAGCTTGAACCACTATCCATATGCTGATGGCTTCCAAAGTTCCATCTTTCCTCCCCCACTCTCTGGTCTCACGTATCTAGTTTCTTCCTGTATATCCCCTCTTGGGCTTCTCACAAACATCTCCAACCTCATGTCCAAAATCAAACCCTTGATTTTCCATGGGCCTGTAAATGGCACATGCCATCGGGCATGCTCAAGCCGGAAGACCTCAGCAACATCCTTGGGCCCTTCCTTTCCCTCTCCTTCCTCCACGTCTAGTCCTTTGGTAAGTCCCACCAGTGCTACCTCCAGAATATATCTCGACTCTGGCTCCTTTTCTCCTTCTGCTTCTGCCAGACAGTTCACTATCATCTCTTGCCTCGGCTATAAAAATAGCCTCTTTGTTGATCTTCCCTCTTCCACCTCTGCCTTCCTATAACTTAGCAGGGAGAGTGGTCTTTAAAAACCGTAAATCGGCTCATATCCCATTCCTTCTGAGAAACACTCTGGTGACTTCTCTTTGTACTTGAAACAAACTCTGACCACTTTCCACGGCCTCCAAGCCCCTTTGCACCCCGACTGCAGCTTCTGTCTTTTCTCCCTGGCTGCCCACGTCCAGCCACGCTGGCCTGCCCTGCTTCAGCTCATTCGTGCTTCAGGGCCTTGGCTCTGCCAGGATGGCTGATTCTTAAAGCCTCACCTCAAATCTCTCATCCCTGACTTACCTACGCACACACACAAAAAAATCCTATCCCCCCCTCCCCTGTGTATTTCCTATGCAGTGTGGATCCCTTTCTGTGATCATCTTGCTCTTTATTGCTCTGCATATTCCGTGAGAGTGGAGGGTTTCCTGGAGGCAGTCTGTTTGTTTCCTTCCCCCCTAACTTCATGTCACGGATAGGAGGTCTATAACCTGTTGAATGAATAGAAAATGAATGATCAGTATTACCTGAAAAAGAGAATTTTTCCCTTGAAATACATCGATTCAATTTTTCTATTGTTTCCAAGTCATTAGAAAAGATGTCGTATGTGCTCAATGCCAACTTCTCATCCTGTTTTTGTCCCTGCCGCAGCACTTAGGAGTGACAACACCTTGATACTGCGTCTGTACAATGGGCAGGTGCTCTTTTGTATTCCCCCAGGTAGCATAAAAGATTGTAGACCCATGGTGCTAAATGTCATCTCTAATGGAGATCTCGATACCTGCCCTGTCTCTGTTTTTGGGGTAGCTACGAGAGCCCAGTGAGAGGATGCATCCGAAAGTGGCACACACTGTGCTGAGGAGACGAACCAAGGGGCTTTGATCAGGGTCTGGCTGGGTCTGGCTCAGGACTGACTCAGATCCTTGAATCGGCCTCAACAGCATCACTAAACCATGCTGAATTTGGGCATTGAAGTATTCTTTTTTTCTTTGCATAGTATCTGTCAAAATGTTAAAATTTTAAAAATAGAAATTTAATAGGTAAACCTCATTATTTTCTGCTCCGAATGAAACATTGGTAAAAATTTTTGTTATACTAAATATTTCCCTAGGGAAGTAGAAGCTTATTCCTATTTAAACTAAGACGTGAAATAAAATATGTTAAATATATACCGGAATGTGTTTGTATTCCAGTGGAAACAGATGATTTACATTTTCACAGAGTAGATTATTATGGATTTTTTATGTAAGTATATATTGTATTGTATTAAGTTATACAATCACGTTACTGCTTTGCATTTGGCAATAATAATAAAGACAGGCACTTAGGCACAGATAAAGAACATTTAAAAGAATTTGATTCTTTTGAATATTCCACTCTGTCGGGTTATTTATGATATAGACTAAAACATTTACTAAATGATTTCATATGCCATTTCCCTCCCAAAGTCTCCTGCTTTTATATTTAGGGGAGAAAAGCAAGAAAAAAGATATTCCTTGAAAAATTTCATTCTGCTTATTTTTTTTTTTTTAAATGGCCAGCCTGTTGCCAGAAGATGTGTCTGAAGTGAAACTCATGTGGTCTTTGTTAGCCCTCATGGGAGGCTGGGTGAAGCAGCCGCCTGCAGCAGGCTTGTAGCCGCGCTGGTAGCTCAGGCAGCAGAGCCTTAGCCAGACGTGCCTCTGAGGGCCCCTTCCTCTCAGCTGCCTTTTCCTTCCCCGTTGCTCTTGTCTCTCCCTGTGGCAAGCGTGTTATCCAGGATTTCGCTAGCCCCAGAAGGAGATGTTAGGGGAGTGAGCTGGCCTTAGAATCATAGGAACTTGGACCATAAACTTGAAAATAAAGGAAATTGTAAAAACAAATAACAGCTTTTAAATAACCTTTAAAATCATCTCTCCTTTTTTATAAATGCCTCAAACTCACTATGTGCCCTTTTTTTCCTGAAGAAAACTTTTGGAAACACACACACACTCACACACCCACATGCAGACAGACACTGGTTATGAAAAAAGAGATATTTTGAAAAAGTCTAATTCCGGTTAATATTGTCCTTCCGGTTTGGTAAAGTGGAGGTGAGGCTCTCAGAATACCAAAAATTGCCAATGGCAGCAAAAGCACAGGACCCAAATGTGTGCAAAATTCTTCTTCCATTTTGAGTTATAATGATAGAGAAACTGTATGTGTGTGTGTGTGTGTGTGTGAGTATAGACATATATATCCTGATATGTTTTTCATTTAAACTCTGTGTAGTCACTTTAAAATCTTGGCCTAGAGGCATTAACTTGCCAAACAAATGTGTTTTGAAATGAGGAAACCATTAAGGTTGACGATTAATTTATGGTAGGTTTTTGTGATATTTAGTTAGGGTCACATGTGTTTAGCATATGACAGACATTAAACTCAAAGCTTCTATGTTTTAGAGTATTTAAAAAGCAATCCCTGACATCCAGCACCCATGTGCTCTGTGGCTTTTTCCCAAGTGGAAACATTTCATTCAGCATTAGTGGTTATAATCCTTCTGGATATGAGTACCTTGAATTTAATTCAAATTTTGATAAGACCTGGCATATTTCCAAAATTCCTATAAAAACTAGCTTTCAAGGAGATAATAGATATAGTTTTAAAATTCACTTTTGGAACATGCCAGGAAGAGGGACTGATAATCTGGTTTCTTGCTAAGTGGGAAATGCTCACCCAGTATCTGGAATCCTGGACCCAAATTCCTGGCTGAGGAAGACTGGCTCAAAGACTCGACACATCACTGCCTGCATTTCTTCAGGAAGCCCTAGACGCTAGGGGGACCTCTTGTGGTTTGAAAGCAGTCATGTCATTAATCTCATTTTTCTTTGAGAAGCTGCAGATAACCCTTTGCTCCTATGATTTCATCCCCAAAAACTCTTGAGGAGCATGTGGCCTAAGGGCTGATTTCCTGATAGCCCTGAGTATGAGTTTGTGTCTGGCCTCATAGAAGAAGAATGCAGGATGTGGCTCTCCTGAGCTCCCTAAGGGCAGGTACAACCTGCCATGCACCTCTCTTAGGTCTTTCAGTCCCTCCCAGTGTGCCAGGGAAGGCCATGACTCTCCCCAAAGCCTTGGGGTGGTTGGATTTAGGCCAATTCTTGCACAGAGGAGATCTGACCTGAATTCAGAGGCCCTCAAAGGACCTTTTAACCATCAGGTGATTGGAGTAAGTCTGGGGGCAGAAAAGACTTGTTAGATTTTATTGTTATTAGGTCTAGTTACCATTATTATTGTAATTATTTTATGTTACCTAAATATTTCCAGAATATTGGGGCATTTTAAACAATTCCCTTATTGCTTAGTTTAGAAATCAAGGACCAGAAAAATTCAACAACTTACATCTTTACAATATAAACATTTTTGATACTATATTTGTTTTGTGTATGAGAGAGAGACTATGAATATGGGTGAATGAATGAAAAACTGAATGGATGAATAAATAAGAGCAGAAAGAATGACTTACCCTGATCCACATATGCTCAATCTCCAATACTGTCTGTCTTCTATCTTAGCACTGTTTTGTGTACAGCTGGATTGTTTCTCTTTCCATTGTCAAAACTTAAATTATGTAAACATTAAAGAGAAGCATAAACCCAAACCCAAAAGAGTTAAACATTTTTCAAAAACTTTAAATGTTTGAGTATTGTAAATACATGCTTTATTTGACAAAAGTGGCCTATAGTCATAAATTAAAATGCAAGTCTATGTGAAATTCCACTGAGTATCATTATTCTAAAAATGTTTCCAGCATCTGAATTGCCTCTCTGTTCTCTGCAATAGTTCGCATATGTGCACACCACCACAGGCAGTGTGGAACAGAGACCCGATTCACATAGAGATGCATTAGGAATTTGTGGATTCCATCATCGGCAGACATAGACTGGACAAAAAACTCTATTTTGAACAGTGCCTGATAAAGAGGGCTGGCCCAGGATACAGACTTAATGAAGTTAAGAGCCAAAATTCCAAAGTGGATTTGAAGAAACTCACCTCCCCATAATATGCCTGCAAAATTGCTACAGGCTGGACAATTGGCTCAAAATGGGGCTAATTAAAGCCAGAGCCATATAAAGTTTAAATGTCAGGCAGTTAGACCCATAGGTTTCAGAAAAGGTCACATTCAAGACCAGGAAAACTTGACTAATTGACTTTGCATGGTTACTCCCCAATTCGGTTCTATACATGATCTCTAAAATCTGAGCTGCTCCCCAGTCTGCCTTTCAATATTGCTCTCGTCTCTCCTTGTTGTTTTCCTAGCGCTGCATTTCTCTTCCCAAGAGTAGGTACATACTTTCCCTTCAGCCCTGGAGACACACACTAAATCCCCTTAACGTTCACCACCCACATCACCATCAAAACATTTTTATTTTTAATCGTGCAGACTTGGAGGCACTTTCTCCCTGTGGAAAATTATGTTGAATTTCAGTACAAGAGAGCCTACTCTTTTCCTTGTCATTGGGGGCAGTATCAATGTTTCTGTTTTCAAGGCTTACAGCTCAGCTGAATAAGAAAGACTCTTCCTCTCTTATGAAATTCTTGGCACAAGGCAATCATTTGTTCATTGTTGATTAGTTGATTTTGAGGAAAGGAAAAAATATTCAACAACAAATCCCCCCAAATCCTAAGGCAAGCTTTTAAATTATCGGGGACTGTGAGATATAGCTGTTTTGTGGCGAATATTAAAGGTCAAGGGAGAGAAATTGATTCAAAGAATTGAAATTAATTAATCTGAAATTTAAAGCTGGGAAAATACCTGAAAGAAAAAGTGATGGCAATTTGAGCGCTTTGTTTTCTAGCATCTGCTTATTTTCTCATCCCTGTGATGACCATTTGATGATTATTGTCTCCCTATTCATTTTAAAGGGTGCAGTGACAAATGACTGAGTGATATGACAATGCTCCGTCAATAATCAATACCCGTTGCCAATATCTGAGTTGTCTGTGCATGAGCTTAGAATAAAGCCTCTAAACTCCTACTGACATTCCGGCGACCACAAATGAGGTGTTCAGGAGTTACTGACCATGACATGTGCTGAATTACAGAATTCGTTACAGGGTGTGCTTATATTTGTGGTAGTTGAAGCCTTAGTGGTTATATCTTAATTTTATTTAAAAACCAGAAAGGAACATCAAGCAGCTGCTAATCATCGCTTTGACTTCTTCTACCTTATTTTAAAACTCAATTGTTCCTTGGTTTCATCTTTTAGCAGAATCTTTGAGTACTGTTCCTTGGAATATCCTTAAGAGGCTGATTCTTTTCACAGTGAATTCAATTTGCTTTTATTGTCCCCAAAGTAGAAAAGCATAAAATCGCTTTTGGAACAAATGTAACTTGCTTTTACAGTCCTCTCAGAGTGGTAGGGACTTAATGGGCACAGAGAGAGAGAGTGATTAAAGCTTTGTTAATGTGTGTGTTGGCGGGAAGGGAAATAGTCGAATGGGCTGATTATTTTCTCAACTATTTAAGTTTGATAAAATTTGTAAGGTATATGGGTTTTTTTTTCATTGTCACTGCTCCACCTTGAAACCTCTGTCGCGTCTTAGCTGTGTGACCTTAGCAAGTCATTTCATCTCCCTGAGGTTTGTTATCCTCGTCTGTGATTTGGGAAAACAATGCCTACCTCTCAGGTTTATTCTGAGAAATTAATAGAATAATGTACATGAAACATTTTTATGAATTCTAACACATTAAATATTATAATTAGTAGTAGCCATATTATGCATTACTCTGACAAATCGCGTACATTGTAGGATGGATCAAAAGAAAGATTAAGAATTTGTGTAGGTAGGAGATCTGGAATGAGATCAATTAAAACATTAGAGTAAACCACAGAACCGAGGAATGGTAATAGAGGGAAAATGGAAAAGGATGCTTTAGACAGCTGGATTGTGTGGGCCTCTTATAATCCAGGATGAATCTTATAAAACACGATGTTCATGCATCTCCTTGAGGGAGTGTGATCAACTTAATGCAGGAAAAGGACTTTCACTGCCACCCTGCTGTTGTCTTTGCATTAAATGGTAGCTGGAAGAAAGTCTGCGGAGAAGTCAGCATCTTGCTTCTAGTCCCAGCCAACACCAAAATGGGAGATGGGCTCTGAAGTCACATCTGGGTTTGAATGACTCCAGGCTGCATGGTTTTTGGCAAGTCATGTGTCCTTTCTAGCCTCAATTCCCTTATCTGTTAAATGGAGTAGTTGATGTTGATAGGCTCAGGTAAGATAATGAATTAAAAGTATCTGCCACCTAATAAACTTAATAAATGTTGATTTTTACTTATTTATTATAATAGTGTTAATATTAACCAAAGCAAAGATTCATAATGAGAAAATCAGTGAATGCGAGTGTGTTTGTTCTGCTCTTTTTTTTCTCTTTCATTTAAAATGTGAAAGCTTTAATGTATGGCTGTTAGAATCATCATAAGATTAAGTTTGTTTTTAAAGGAGTTAAAATTAACCACTCTGCGAGATTATAGTCTGGGTAAAACCTTCACTGAATCATTTGTTAAGTTCGCATACACAAATACTGCAGACAAGCTTACATTTGGCCATTTCCTGTGAAAATGAAAGGAGTATCTTTCATCTAGAATCCTTTTTGTGGGCCAAGGGGAAGTGGTGGGCAATCTAAACAGCTATTCTTCTTCTGAGGGAATGGATGCGGAGGGAGGGTGTGGGGCTTAGGCTATGGTTCTATGAAATTGATGCATGTTGTTACCAGTAGCAGCTCTAAAATTCGCTCACAGGTTGCTCATTATCTCCTAATGCAAGGGCTCCCTCTGCAGGCTCCAACAGCCCTCAGATGTTGCGTGGGAGGCTAAGTCCAGCTACACAAGAACCTGTTGTAATTTCCTATATTTGTGAATGTCACTCTATCCATTGTCAATGAACTGCATATCTGAAAATATCACAGGGCAACGCACTTCTTAGGTACTGATGGCGCTGCATTATGGAAGAACCAGTGTCGTTAAGTGGCAAAGTGAGAGCCGCCCACAATTCTCTCACTCACATTCACAAGTGTAGCAGCCTAACATGGACACGTGAACCATGGTACAACAAAAGACACGATCCATTTTCAAAGATTCTACCATAGAGGAGAGACACTATATCTGTGGATTCACAGCTAAGTGCCTAATATTCCCATCTGTTGAAAGCATGGTACATATATCTGAGGAATAACCCTCATACCTTGTTATAAACCAATCCAAACATCTACAAAATGTTAAGACTTGATTTAAAATCTATCAGATTTATGAAAGCATAGGTACATATCATATCATTTCCCATAGATTGAAAGATACAAAATACTGATAGAGGAAACGTAGCTCTATGTCAACAATTACACAGATAAGGATGGAAAACTTGTTCGAGGTGAATACTGAAGTATCACGGATGACATGGAATCACACCCTGAAAATTCATGGCTGAGGCTCCAGGACAGAAAGGACAATAAGGTACCCACAGGGTCCCACTGTCCTGTTACAGTTAGTCTTCAGACATTCCTAAGTGGTGAGAGTTAGAGGGAACTGAGTAAGAGAGAATATGAAGGAGAAAATGAATAGCAATTCTGAGTGTTGAGGAGGCTGGCCCAAGGTAGACTACGACTTTACCTGTTTTTCCCACTGGCTTTCCCTGTGTGTGTGTGTTAGTATGATTAACGCTAATTAAGGGATTTTATCTAAAATCCTCACCAGAAAAATATCATGAATTAAATAAAAATCATGAATTAAAATTAAAGAGTATTAAATTCTTTCTTAAAGAAATACTACTTTATAAAAAAGAATCCTGCCTTTCCTCCATATCCTTAAGTTTAAATAATTAATATCTGTACCCCCATATTATGCTGAAATAAAAAAAAATAATTATGTCACATTTTGTACATACTAAGAGTACATGAAACACATAAATTCTATTCATGATGTTGAATCAACCTGTGTGCTCCTTCCCATTGCCCATTTAAAAAATCTTTTAAATAGTATATTCTTGTTATTAAGAGTGACCATTACAGCAACATTTCCTCATGCTCACTGATGAGATTTTGAAAAGGATATTGTTTATGGATTTTTAAAATGGTATTACATTTTATTATGAAAATTATTAAGCATACACAAAAGTAGAAAGACTAGTAAAATCAACTCCCATGTACTCATCACATTTCCTTATCAATTATCAACATGTTAATTTGTTTTATCTGTTCCCCATTCTTTCCCTTACTGTATTATTCTGAAGTAATCTGCAAACATTACCCTTATAAAGCTTTATTATTTCTCTCAAATGTAAGAACTCTTTTTAAAAACTTAATGGCAGTGCCATGATCAAACGTAAAAAATTTAACATGTCTTTAATATAGCAAATTTCTGGCACATTTTCCAGCTTGTCTTATACATTCGTTACCACTGGTTTGTTTGAATTG
The DNA here is from genome assembly GCA_963575035.1 of Avahi laniger. Lineage (NCBI taxonomy): Eukaryota > Metazoa > Chordata > Mammalia > Primates > Indriidae > Avahi > Avahi laniger. The sequence continues at coordinate 71,475 of CAUYSK010005822.1, read as the reverse complement.
GGATCCAAAGCATGTGCACACATTGTATTTGATTGAGATAGCTCTTAAATCTCTGTTAGTCAAAATTTCCTCCTCCCTTGTTTTGTCCTTGCACTTCCTTTGTGGGTGTGTTCTTTGTACTTGAGAATTTTGCTGATGGTGTCCTTATGGTGGTGTTTAACGTGTTTCTCCATCTTCTGTCTATTATTGTAAATTGGTAGATCTGGAGATCTGTTCAAATCCAGGTCAGTTTTTCTTAGTCAGAATATTCACAGGTAGGGCTCTGTATTCCCCACTGCATTACAGCAGGAGGCAGAGGGTGTCTGGCCATATCCTTTCTAACCTCTTCACTTCATCATGGAAAGGTACAGGTGGACAGAAACACAAGAGAGGAAGCCATAGAATCTGGGGTGGGTCGGGGTGAGCAGGCAAAGAAGACAATTATTTTTGACAAAACATTCAGAGATTCTGGGTAAAATATATTTAACTATGTTTACCTATATTTTGTTTTGTTGGAGGATGTCAAAATGTTCAGAAGAGAAAAGACACGTCCCTTTGACGAAGCAGCAGTGTGTGAATCAGTCAGGTGTAGTCAGAAGCACTCAGGCAGTGGATGTACAGATACTTCCTTGAAAGACACTTCAGAGGTACTCAAGAAGAAGAGACTGTAGAAATGTACGCGGTACAGGGCACCATGTTCTCTGCTTGGAGCTCTTGCTGTTGGAGTAATCCTTGAAGCAGGGAGGAACTTGGGGACACTCAGATGGGAGTCAGTGGGAGAGAGGTGTTAAGAGACTGTTAGCACCTGTAGGCTCAAAAGCAGCTAAGTACCAATGGAAGGGATGGAGACAGGAGACCAGAATCATAAAAGTGGCCTGTAAGAAAAAGAAATACGTAATTATGAAACTAGAGATTAAAAGAAGTCAGTAATAAAGTGTAGTTTAAAAATTTCCCCGATTTTTTAAGGCCTTGTTTTATCTAGAAGTATTTTAGAGTTCCTAAGTGGAAAGTAAATTAAAAGATGGGCTGTTTCTATACATAAACAATTTCGACATTTCTTTTAGTCCATGACTTCTGCACTGTTGAAAGCTAGAAGCTTTTTAGCTCGTAACAGGACATGGGCAAAACAGCACCTAAGGCAAAGGTCTTGGGAGAAGTAGGTTCAAGTCTGACTCTGGTTCTTTCTTTTTTCTTTATAACTTTATTGACTCATATTTTACACATCATAGAATTCACTCCTTTCAAATATACAATTCAATGATTTTTTAAGTGAATTTACCAAGCTGTACAGCCATCATGATAAATCAGTATTAGAACATTTTTATCCCCAGTGAAATTCCTCACACCCATTTACAGTTAATTTATTTCCCTGTCCTTAGTCTTTGGCAACCACTGATCTACTTTCTGTTTCTATAGATTTCCTGAACATTTCATATGAGTAGAGTCATACAATATGTCTGGTGTATTTCATTGAGAATAACGTTTTTGAGGTTTATCCATTCATAGCATGTATCCATAGTGTGTTTCTTTTTATTGCTGAATTTACCACATTTTGTCTGTCTATTCACTAGCTGATGGGCAATTAGGTTGTTACCAGTTTTGAGCTACTATGAATAATGCTGCTACAGGTATTCATATGCAGGTCTTTGTGTGGACATACGTTTTCATTTTCCTTAGGTGTATACCTACGAGTGAAATTGCTGGAACGTGTGGTAAATTTATGTTGACCTTTTAAAGAAACTGCCAAACTGTTTTCCAAATGGCTACACAGCAATTATGAGGGTTCCTGCTTTTCTACATCCTCTTAGCCCTGTATATTAATAGCTGTGTGGTCTTGGGCAATCTTTAGTTTCCTCTTTAATAAAGCAAGTGGTGGGAAGCTGATGTTTATCACGTGCCTATTCTGTGCTAGACATTGTGGTAGAAGCAATTATATGCTTTGTCTCATTTCATTCTTATCACTAGAAATATAGATATTATTGTACATACATATGATGGATTTACTGAGGTTCAGAAAAGTTAGGTGAACAGGCATCATTGTTATACAAGATTGTTATAAATATTAAATTACATTAAATAATGTGTATGAATATGCCTAGCACAGTGCTGGGCATACAAAATGTGGCTAATGAAATGATTTTTGTTTCTCTGCTGCTTCTCACCATTAGCAGCTCAAGTAGGTCTAACCACAGGGCCTGACCTTCCCTCATCAGGTCCTACCAGTTTGCTGGTAATAGTTGTCTGCTAGGAGACTGTCACGCCTTGGAGAGACTGAAAAGCCTTTATAGAATTTATTGTATGGTGCCACTTGCTCTAGTGGCAGAAATATCATAGAGTGAATCCCTAATTCAAATAGCATAACATTTGTTGCAAAAAAATAATAAAAGCAACTAGTTCAGGATGTCGTTACATCTCTTAATGGTTGTTTTTTAATTTGTGCCTTTTTAGCCCTCTATTCATAATAGTGGTAATTACTTTCTAAATTCTAGAGAAGGGAGTTCTGAAAAAAGTATATATTAATGTTGGTCAAGAAGTGAATTAACTTGATTGACTTGAAATGGCCCTGGATCAGTTGGTTTGAAGATTAACTGGCGATAGGAATGTGATCTAGGAGAAAAGGGCTCAATTAATATCTTAGTCAAATTCAAGGGGTTTTTGATTTAAAAATATAATTTCTGAAAATATATTTTAATATGAAATATTATACAACCTAACGTTTAAAAAAAACCAGTAACTTGTCATTCATTGTGTCTTTTCAGGGAGAGCCTGGGGTCAGAGGCCCTCCTGGTCCTTCTGGGCCTCGGGGCATAGGAACCCAAGGGCCAAAGGTGAGTCGTCAGGTCTGTGCTCTGTGTGAGGGTCAGACACCATCAGTGACAACCAAGTAAACAGTGACTTCATTTTTCCTTTTGGTGTTTGCTTATTTTTTCTCGATTACTGATGAAAAGTCTTATTTTTTCATATCATATAAACTTTCAGTAAAATAGAACATTAAAGTTTATAAAGCCATTTACTCTTCTATAAAAGAAATCAGAAAGTCAGTCTCTCTTGAGTAGTTGCAAAGCACTCAGATTATTTCCAGGTTTCTTAGAGGATGTGCCGTAGTCGAGAAGCACATCTTTACTTTGGCCAGAGGTGCTCAGGTGGCCTTTTAACAGGTCACCTGCTAATCTGTCTACTGTGCCCTGTGTGCCCCGTTCACTCTTCCAGGGCTCCGGTGAAGGGTCTAGATTGATTGTCCCCACAGAAGGTGAGAGGACCTTCCTTTGGCCCATTTTGGGGATGGGTGATGTAAAGATGGGTCTATTTTTCTTTTTCATGTTGTCATCTTTATTTCTGTTTTTAATTTTAATTTTAATTTTTTGCAATGGGCAAGTATTTTTTTTACATTCAGAAAAAAATTGATACTGGAAAGAAAAAGACTGACTTATGCAGTAACTTATATTAACCCAGCATTTCTCAAAGCTTCTTCCATCCCATGTTAATTTGGGAACTTGCAGGATAAACAAAACTAATTACTTTATTGTAGGACTTCTTAGAGCCTTTAATATATTGTATTAATGTGCACTAAAGATCTTGAAGGGAAGGCACATACTGTTTTTTAATCTTATTCCACTGTAAAGTCTTTCCAACAAACACAGGGCCAGCTTATGAACACATACTGGAAAATGCTGCATGTGATTATTGCTTCATCTACATATTTTCTTAAAAATTCTAATACTAATTCACATTGATATCTAATGATTGTTTAACTGCAACCCCAGTCAATTGGTGCTTCAGACTGAAATGGAGCAACATGTTAAAACCTACGTGGAGTCATGTGTCGGTGATTTTCAGATCTGGTGCAAGGCGGCCCTGGTGTTCCAGGGGTTACGTGGTAAGGGAGCGAGGGGAACCCAAGCAGATGAGACCCCCGGGCCTCCACTTCTGCTTAGGCCAAGCAGCTCTGCTTACCTCTGAGATTTTATTTGCAAAGAATTCTGTGGCTTAAAAATATTTGGGAAAACGTTGCTTTAAGTAAAATAGGAAGTAGCTCATGGGCAGTGTGAAGGTCCTGATCAGACCCAGACCTTCAGTCAGAAAGAAGCTGAGAGCAGTAATGCCTATGTTGTTTCTTCCCCTATCTTGTCACACTTTGTCTTTAATTTCTCCCCACCTTCCAACAGGGCGATATTGGGCAGAAAGGCTTGCCTGGCCCTCCTGGACCCGCCGGCTATGGATCACAAGGAATTAAAGTAAGCAAATGTGATTGTCCTGGGGTCACCTCTCCATTCACCAGGGTAAGGGGGAGAAGAGCATAACACAAAATGTGGTTATTAATGAAATAGATTTATTGTGAGCTTAGCAGTTAAATTGCATCCAGTATTTAGAGACATCATCTGGAAGTATAAAAATGGTATCAGTACCATAATTTCATGTTGAATGCTAAACATTATACAAATCGCTTGGTGCAAAATTTAACTGTTCTTACAGCTTCTTACTGTCCCCAGTTTCTGAGCTGAATGGAGCATGTATGCCCAACTGTGTGCGCTCTCTCTCCCTTACCCTCCTCACCTGTGTCCTCCATCCGTAGTCTAGGGCTTCCCCGATCTTAGCCCACAGTGGAATCACCTGGGGAGCTTTTGGCTAATACTGGTGCCCTTTCCTAGAGGACTGAAATCTGAATCTCTGGGGATGGAGCTTGAGTACTGTGGTTTTAAAAGCTCTCCAGGTGGTTCTCCTGAGCAGCTGGCTGAGAACCACTGCTCTAGGCCGAGGGTCTGTTATTGGAATTCACAGCTCTGCATTCTGCTTTGTTCCTGCTTCAGCAACAAGTTGGTCTCACAAGGTGGAACTCTCAGGATCTCCCATGTCTCAACAGACAAAATTTGGCATCTAAAGGTTACTATGTAATTTCAAACTATTCCCTCTTCTACTTCTAATATGTTGATTTTTTTATTAGCTATCTTTTTCCCTATTCCACTGCTACCCCTCCATAAGCTGTTTTTTATTTTGTTTTATGTATATACTTCTTGCCATGCTTAAGCGTTGAAACTTATTCACCTCTGGGTAATTGAGATTGACTCTACGAATGTGGAAACATTCAAAATAAACTCTTTTTCAAACAGCAGAATTTAGTAGGTAGGAGACAGTGGGAGTTTAAGATAAACGTGAAAATCCTGTGTTGAAATTAAACTGCCTACTCCTGTGTAGAGAGCGTGAGCTTAGTCGAGAGCAAAACTCATCGAATGTGTGTCCAATCTTTCAATCTATCGTGTACTGTCTGGGGCTTCCACGGCAGGTGTTTTAAGTAGCAGTTGTTCACCTGTCAGGCTGAGTATCCAAGCAAAGTGCAGACAGCATGTTCCCATGTTGTACAAGGGCTGGAAAATATAGCAAAACCCTACTTCCTTGTAAGCATCACTCTCACACTTAATCTTTAAGTTCTGTGATTAAAAGATAGTAATGCTGTACACAAGGTTTTGCATGAGTTTAAGGTGTAAACCTATGTCAAACCACCATTTTATCACCAATATAAGCTCAGTTCACATGTGCCGTTAGTTTATTACTGCCACCTCTTTAAATCCAGGGCTGTTTTTTTCCCTCTGTAATTTGGGAAATACTTCCTTATTCACACTGGTGCACCTGGGTTGCCTTTAATTAATCCTCCCCAGCTGTGACTCATCTGGCTTTCAGCCCTTCCTTATTCCCTCCAGGTTATGCCATATTCGATCCATCCTGAGTGAAACCAGGTCCTAGAGCCTGCCATCATAGGGAAAGAACCAAAATCAAAACTGACACATATCCAGTCCTGTCAGAAATGAGATAAAGTTCTCCACATAGGGCTGTGGTCTTTTGCTGCTTGGCAGTGAGCCCTGACCAAGGCTGACTCACAAAAACTCTCTGGACATGCTGGATTGCCTGACACCCCTCTGGCAGCTGGGCAGAGGTGTTTCCCTCAGGATTCCTACCTCATGTTCTGACTCTTGGTTGTAACCATCACTGCAAAAGGGAGGAGACTGAAACACTAAATTGATGGTGCTCCCATAGGTCATTTTAAGGCTAGATGAGCAGTGAAATTTCATTTCTTGCATTCATTTGTTGGCTTACTTCTCACCCCTTTCTAAAGACCATTTGGATCAGTGAAACTTGCTTCTGTTAGTATGTCTGCTAAGAAGGCTTTGATGGAAGCCCTTGTTGCTGTTAACCTTTAACACTGGGTCTCAAACTGTGCCCTCTCTCTCTATGCCATCCCACCTGTGGGGACAGTAAGGGCTTAGGCTGCAATCACAGAAATTATTTGCTTCAGCACCCACCTAACTTCGTTGCTGGAATATTGGCTCTTCAGTCAATCATTCAACGAAATAACCAACCAACCCTGATTGAACCCCATCTATTAATATAGTAGGCAAATAAGCTAAGTGCTGGTATAAAATAGTGAAAAGATGTGAACTTAGTCCTCATGGAGTTTACAGGCTATAAAATAATCAGACTTTGAGCTCCAGAGAGCGTGGAGGGCTGGCACAGTGGAATAAGCTGGAGTTACTAGGTTATTTAGGGCCCCTTCTAGGTTCTGTGGGCCACAGTAATGAGTTTGATTTTAATCCCAAAAGCAACTGAAAGTGACCTGATCAATTTAGAAAAAACTCACTCTGGATAGCATCTGCAGGATGGATGGGCATGACTAGAGGAAATGTGGGGTGGAAGGGCTCTTCCTCCCATTCTCCTGATTCTACATGTGGAAGAGTGTGATCTTCTGGCAACCTCTTCCTCCTGCTTTTCCTAGGGCTCTGGGACCACCCTAGGCTGCTACTGTGGCAACCCTGGTCCTGGGTAACCCTGAGAGTGTGATGAGCTCCCCCCGTGGGTACCATGGCAGCCCCCTTCCGTTCATCTGCAGTCTCTGCTGTGGGCCAGCTGGCTCTGCATAAGGAGGAACTCCAGCGCCTTCAGGGGCCTCAGTGCTATCTCCCGATTACAAATGTCTGTTGAGTGGATCAATGAATATGGGATTGTGGCTCTCTGACACCAAAATGGTTTTGGTCTTTCAGATTCATGTCATAGGTCAGGAGATTATATGATGCCACCAACTTGTCGCACAGGGAGCCTCCAGCACAAACTATTACCCTAGATATAAACTCTAGCTATGTCGAAAATCCCATAGATTAAGTCAGAAGGGATAAGGGACTGTGTCTTGAGGGCGTCCTTTATATGCTAAGTAGCCCTTGTGAGACTAGCCTGGTAGAGGCCAGGAGGGGTGTAATGGAGGGTGAGCCATGCAGGTGAAAAAGCCACGCCTGGGGACAGAGTTGGCTCCTCTCCATTCTTCGTTGCTACCCAGGGGTTATACCTGTTTCCTTCTTTCCATTCTTGTCTATGTCAGTTTCAGTGTCCTGATCAGCCCTAGCATTCCCTTGGTATGTTTTCTTGGAGGATTAGGAAGTCTTTATATAAACAAGATTCTTGGTTGCTCTCCTTGACTTTAAAGAGTTTCTGAGGTAGATTTGTGAACTGGGCTCCACTATAACTCTTGCTATACAAAAACCCTTTATTCATTGAAATAATTAGTTTTCGTGCACCTGACTTCAGTTCTTTCTTTGGACCTGAACATGACTGATCCAACCCTGGCTGATGGTACCTTCCGTGTAGCAAGGCTGTGGCAAAGGATGGCCTATTTCAGGCCTAACCAGTTTGTTATCAGTATTGAAAAGAAATAACCACAATGATATGCTGGGGGATCTGGTGGACACCATCTGACAGAAACCCCATGTCTCCAAAGCTGACAAACAGTCATGATTGCAGTGGTCACATGGTCACAGACCTAACAGATCAACTTCAAGACATCTGGGGCCCATAAATAGAGGGCAGCTCATTCTGCATGACCTTTCCTCTCTACCTATATTCTGACCTCAGCGGTACGAGGGAACCGTAGAATGAGCCTTAGAGACACTCAGACCTTAGCCTGAATCTAGACTCTGATTCTTTCTCATTGTGTAACCATGGACAAATCATTTATTTTTGTTGAATCTCAGCTTTACTCCTCTTTAAAATAGGGACAATAAGGCCTGCGTACAAGGTGTGAAGATGAAATTGTATAAAGTGCTTAGTGCACAGCAGTGGATGCTCACCCAGGGCTTGGCTATGGATTTGAATCATGGCTTCTCCACTTCCTGAGTGCTGCATCTCTGCTGCAGTTTCCACATCCGAGCAAGGGGGATAACAACAGTACTATTTCTTAAAGTAGTTGTGAGGCATAACTGAAATTAAATATACTATATCATATATGCAGTAAATGTTTGAGGTTATTCACATTATTACTCCTTGCCACTCCCCTTTCCACTAGTCTCTCTTGTATTTTCCAGGCAGAAGGTCTAGAATTCTGCCATTCAAGTGATTAAATGCTCATAAACATAATATATTGGTTGAGTTAGTGTAGACCTGGCTCCCATACCAAATGGCCTCCAAATGTATAATGGCTCAAACACAATAGAGGTTTTCGCTCACATCACAGTCCAATGTGGGTGTTCCTTGTGGGTGGGCACTTTTCTTCCACACAGAATTTCGGAGGACCCTGTCCCCCATTTACGGGTCCTCCACTGGCTGCCGCCTTTGCCACTTGTACTCAGCAGGTGGAAAGAAAGTATGTGGACCGGGCATACCCGTTTCTGTAAAGTCTTGGCCAGGAGGTGACACACATCACCTCTGCTTGCGTTTTATTAGTGAGAGCTAGTCACATGGCTATACTTAATTGTAAGGGAGTCTGGGAAGGGTAGTCTAGCTGTGTGCCTGGGCAGAAAAGGAACCAGAGGTTTGGTGAGGAGCTGGCAATTACTGTCACACTTAATTTTAGCTGTTTCTGGGAAAGATGGACATTTTAAACATTATTTGTTGCTCTCAAGTATGTTGGTACCTCCAGAAGAGAACAGAAAACATGGGTGGTCTTCATAGCAACTTCTAGAATGCCCCATCATTCTCCTGATACTGTGGGACACAGACACCTGGTCTTACAAGGACTGGGTTCAGCCCCATCATTTCTTTTATCCCCTCCTAAAAAGAAAACCTTAGAGCCTCGATAACCTTCTTATTTATTTCAAGGAGCATCAGTAGTATGAGTGGATGGTTTAGAAATTGTCCGAGTAGACAGGCTGAGTACCAGCGTAAGAGCTGGAGGAAGCCTGGGGTTCGGAAGGACCGGAAAGAAACAAGAACTGCTTATTCATGTCTGTGGCAAAGCCAGGGCCAGAGAATGAGGGACACCTGAAATCTGGTAGGAGCGCGATGGTTCAGAGGCTGGAGAGAGATGGGCGGAGCATCAGAGGAGGGCAAAGCTGGCACAGAGAGTCTGATTTTAGGAGAGAGAGGGGCCAGCAATTAGGCTCATGTGGGGAAGAAGGAAGGCTGGGAGTCCTGGGGTAATACTTGGGATGCCAGTAGTATTTGAGGCCAGCAGTGGTGTGATGGTGGGTGGGTCAGACCAACTTGCAGGGCCTGGTGAGGGGACAGCCTGAGAATAGCTTCTTCCACCAAAACTCTCTGACTTAGGAATTCAGGGCAGAGCGTGGAACTTTGCAAGATTCATGGCCCTGTGTTTAAAGTTAATCTCATTTCTTAAGTAGATTTCTTTTGGTTTGTCTCAGTTATGCCAAAATAACTGTGTTTCTGTAAACTCCAGGGCTCTTTTAACTAAATCAGGTATTTTTGCTACCTCTGGTGTTCCTTCACCAGAAAAGCGAACGCTTGAAAGACCTTCAGACTTCTGTAGTGGAAATCTCACGTGGAGCCTGCCAACCTTCTGTTTGACTCCTACCTGCGACCTGATTGCTTTGAAAGTGTTTCCAGAACCCATTTGACTAGATTTGTAGTTGGAATGCACCTATTACAGCATGGAAAATTGCCACCTTTAAAGGCCAGATAAAAATGATTTATTCATTGAAATGTAACTGACTTAGGGGAAAAAAAAAGAATCTCACCTATAAAAAAGGCAGGAATGGGTTTGATATATACTAAGTTGCAAATGCCTGCAGAGGGGTTAGGAAGTATTGACATGAGGAATTTCTTTTAGTCTTCTGAGCTCATAACCATGATGTATGATTGTGCTAATATGAAGAAAGCAACACACACACACACACACATTTTAATATTATGACTTTCTGGTATTTGAATTTAAGATTTTCTTTCTCCCTCTTGACTGTAAACCAACAACAACAGCATAAAAAAACAATAAATAAAACCAATCTTGGTAATAGTATGATCACTACATTCAATTTGACATACTTTTGAAATTAAATAGCAACAATAATATAGTTAAAAGCACATTATAGATTGTGTGTGTGCTCATGCCATGCCAGAAATCATCTCCTTTTTTTTTTTTTTTTTTTTGAGACAAAGTCTTGCTCTGTTGCCCAGGCTAGAGTGCAGTGTAGTGGAGTCATCATAGCTCGTAGCAACCCTGAACTCCTGGGCTGTTGCTGTCCTTCTGCCTCAGCCTCCCAAATAGCTGGGACTGCAGGTACGTGCCACCACCCCTGGCTAATTTTGCTATTTTTTGTAGAGATGGAGTCTCGCTCTTGCTGGTCTCAAACTCCTGACTTCAAGCAATCCTCCTGCCTTGGCCTCCCAAAGTGCTGGGATTACAGGTGTGAGCCACCGTGCCCAGCCCAGAAATCATTTTTGAATGAACTTCCGTTAATTATCTCATTATAATTTTCAAATTCACACAATGATTCCTCTACATAACAGGAGTCAAAACCACATGAGAGGCTTCAACTTTAAATAGTTCAGTGTTTTAGTGTATTGTGGCAGGGGAGGGAGGCTCTGGCTAAAAATGGATCCTGGTGATCAAAGTCCACAAGCCTATTTTCAGACATTGAAGGCATCCCCACACCTTTTATCATTTTTTTTAAACCAAATTGAAAATAATTGCATGGGTTAGAAACCAAAGCCCAAAGCGCTGAGTTCGTGGTATTCTCTATACAGATTGTACACGTCAGGGAACACTTGCATTTATGAAGCGGGACTGGCTCTGAGACCATTTGTATTTCTCACTGGTTCACACTTTCATTTTCCTCCTGGGTCAAGTTGCTTTCATTCATTCTAGCCAATTAAGAAAAAGGATAGTTTTTTTTAAATTCCTAAATCTTAATCCAAGGATATGAGAGAGTGTTTTTCTCTCTCAATTTTCTTAAATTTTCCTTTTTTAATAGCCAAATCAGAACTGGAACGAAAACTTTAGGCTCTCAATTTAGTGGGGCTTGAATCATCATTATTACCAGCTGGCATTTCTTGCCTATTTGCTGTGAACAAGGCCCTGTGCAGTGACCAGTGACTGTTATGGATTTGCTTAACTTCTCCCATACTCTTTCAGTGCTGTGAACCAAAAAAACAAAAAAACCACTTTGAAATTATTTTTTTTCAAAGTACATGTGATTTACCAAGGCTTCCCCAGTGCTAGAAGGAAAGTTAAAATGACCAGTGAGTGGGTAATGAAGATAAGACGCGGTTCAATGCCGTGTGCTGATGCTGAATATTTAAAAAAAAAGATTTAAAATATCACCAAAAGTTAGAAAATTATATGAAAGATTTCATTTGAGCAGTTACATACTAAAACTCATCATGTTATAATAGTACATAATTCGTAATTATAGTGAGCATGCCGCCAATTTAAATTGCTCTTTTTCTTTCCTTTTTCTTCCTTCGTTTCTTACTTTCTCTCTCCCTTCTATCCACCTGCTCGTATCTGTCTAATATGCAAAGATGTTGATACTATATATATTTTTTTATTCTTGTAAGAGTCCCCATATGAAACCAACTTGAGTTTAGTACATAAATAAGTTAGTCTTAGCTGCTGCTACCATCTTTATAGCCCACAAATTTCACTGTGGAAAATTTATAAAAGGAATTTTATCTTTCTCCCACCCATCAATGGTTGGTCAGAAGTAAGTTACTAGTATGTATTTTCCTCCTCCTCCTTTCAGCAAGATGAGAAGGACATTCACTACTCAAAACTTTGAGCTCCTGGAGAGAGAGAGCCCTGTTTTACACTCTCTAAATTCCATGCATTATTTTATTAAAGCCTTACTGTCCTACAAGGTAGGCTCTAGGAAACTAAGACACAGAGATGTTATAACATACCCAGATCACGCGGAGCTACTCTTCCACACAGTTCACCTGAGGTAATCTTGTGTTAGATAGTAATCAAGTCAGAGTAGATGTCAGAGAAAGGAAACTGTTCAATCTGAGACTTTGAAAAGTAAATGTCACTCAAAATGTGCATCTTAAAATTAAAAGTTAATACCTTGAGATGGGAGATATATACAGTGAGGTCTTTTGTCCTGCTAATCTAAATTTTTTACAAAACAGGAGGTAAAAAACAATTACTTTTTCCCAAGTGCAGTTCTGTCATACTCCAGGGGTTGGATTTAGTGACCTTTTGAAATCAATGCTAGATTTACTAGGAATAACTGCAGGATCTGGGCTGGCATGTGTAGCTGCCCTGGGTGTGGCCGTGATAATCACCACACTCCTCCCACGTTCAAGGGCTCGGCAAGTCCTTTCCAGTTGGCCTGGTTGAAGGACATAGTCTCCCGTACTGCAAACCTCTGCAAATCAGTGCATACTACATAATCTAAACTGATTTTTATTGCTTTTAAAAACATCTTAAGAACTTTACAATTGTTGGTTTTTACTATCACCATCTTTTCTTGTCTAGTTTTTAGATACGACTTCTCATTTTAAATATAAGAAATGAGGGGAGATGAAGTAAATTACCTCTTCAGGGTCACTCAGAGAATCCCTAACAAAAAAGATAATAAAGTTTTATAAGTATTTGTGGCTCAAACTGGCAGATCATGAACATAGCCCCAGAATAATCTTTATTTGATCTTGCAAAAAATTCTTCGTTAATGATTCTTCGGAACTGCTTTTCACATCGTCAGGGTGGGAATCACAGGCCCATGCTGTATGTAACACAGAAACTAGTGTTCACACTGCCCTAAAAAAGCCAAACAAGAGGAGCAAAGAGTATTAAAATGAAGAGAAACTTTGAGAAAGGGAAATAGAAGAAAGAGAATAGAAATTTGGTTGTGATGACTTTGTTAGGACACCCTGCTTAGTAAGGCTTTGGGACTTTAAGTCTTTTGTTATCTGAAATTAATGTAGGTACTGTCTTTTGGTTAAATTTTACTAGTGTTATATTTTTATGCTTTTCCTTACAACTTTTTGTATCCTTTTATTTCACATGTTTCTTTTAGGAAAAATGTATTTGGATTTTAAAAAATACAATCTGACTATCTTTGCCTTTTACTGGGAACATTTATTTACATTTAATGTAATTAACTATTTTCATTTATTTTTGCCACCTAATTTTGGACAGTTTGTTTCACGTCTTCCATTTCTTTTTTTTCTCTGTTCTTCCCCTTTTAAAGATTTATTGATTTTTAACTATTGTATTTTTCCTTTTACTAGTTTGGAAGTTATATATTGTTTCTTTCCTCTTTTTTTAATATTTACTTTTAATTAAAGTAGTTACATTTAACTTATAAAAATTTCAAAGTACCCTTACCAACTTTCTGGTTACTATAATAATTTAGAACACTTACATTCCATTTACCCCACCTTGATATTATTGTTTTATATTTTAATCAGTTTTGAAGCCTTCAAAACATTATTTAATTTTTTATACATTGTTTATTTAGATTTGTCCATGTATTTACCATTCTCTTTCTCTTTCATCCATCTTGCATCTTAGATGGGAACCACTTTCCTTCTGCCTAAATTATAGTCTTTAGAATTTTCTTTGGTGAATGTTTACTTAGAGCAATTTGTTTCCATTTTTGTTTGAATGAAAATATCTTTTTTTTTCTTCCTTAGTATCTTTTTAAAAGATATTTTTCTGAGCATTGAATTCTAGGTATATGGTATTTCCTCTTAGTGCATGGAAGATTTTCCTTTGTTTTTTGGGTCTCCATTAGTGATCTTGAGAAGTTACCTGTCAGTCTAGCTGTTCCTTTGATGGTAATTTGTCCTATTCTCTGTGGCTTTCTCTTTTATTTCGTGCTTTACAGTCTTACCATTATGTGTTTAGATGTAAATTTCTTTTTACTTATCGTGCTTAAGATTTTTTAGAATTCCTGATTCTGTGGGCTCGTATATTTTATCATTTCTAAAAAAATTTCTACCTTATCTTTTCAAAGAATGCTTCTGACCCAGTCTTCCTGCCCTGTTGACCCCCCAGTCATCTTTCTGAAACTCCACATAGTTAAACTTTTTAATTTTTTGCTCTGTAAAAATTTATCCTTTCATGTTTTCAGTCTCATCTTTCTGACCTACATTGTGGCTGATATTTTTCTAGTCTCTTTTCCAGTTCACTAAATCTTTCTTTAGCTGTATTAAATATGTTGTTTAACCTGTCCCTTTAATTTTTATCTTCAATTATACTTTTCATTTTCGGAAGTTCTGTTTGATTTTTTAAAATGCATACAGTCATTCTATATATATAGAATATTAGAAAAAGAATTCAGTTCCTATCACTTCCTTGCCTAAAAGGATTCTAAAGGCTTCCTGTAATATTTGAAAAAAAAGAAAAGAAAAAGAAAACAAGCAACTACAAGGCCATTTATGATCTGGATGATGCCTACTTCTCTGATTTTATCTTGCATCTCTCTTTATCTCACTCAATACAATCAAGGCACTTCAGCTTTCTTTTGTTTTTTAATTTTATTTATTTCAACATATTAATTAAGAGGGTTCAAGTGTTTTTGTTACATGGACATCTCGTATAATGCTTAAGTCAGGGCTTTTGGTGTGCCCACCACTAGAATAGTGATCATTGTACCTAATAGGTAAATTTTTATCCCACACCCATCCTCTCACCCTGTCCCCTTCTTGGTTCTTTATGTCTTTTATATGACTTTGTGCCTGTGTATTCCCATGTATTAGGTCACACTTATTAGTGAGAACACATGGTGTTGGTTTTCCATGCCTGAGATACTTCACTTAGGATAATGGTCTCTAGTTCCATCCAAGTTGCTGTCAATGACATTATTTCATTCCTTTTTATCGCTGAGTCGTACTCCATGGTGTGTGTGTGTATATATATATATATATATATATATATATATATATATATACCACATTTTCTTTATCTAGTCATGAATTGAAGGGTACTTATGTCGATTCCATATCTTTGCAATTGTAAATTGTGCTGTGATAAACATTCAAGTACAGGTATCTTTTTATAAAATGACCTCCTTTCCTTTGGGTAGGTACCCTGCAGTGGTATTGCTTGATTGAATGGTAGGTCTACATTTATTTCTTTGGGAATCTCCATACTGTATTTCATAGAAGTTGTACTAATTTGCAGTCCCACAGACAGTGCATAAGTGTTCCTTTCTCTTTGCCTGCATTCCAGCATTTATTGTCTTTTGACTTTTTAATAATGGCCATTCTGATAGGGATAAGGCAGTGTTTCATTATAATTTTAATTTGCATTTGCCTGATGGTTAGTGATGTTGAATATTTTTTCATATGTTTCTTGGCCATTAATCTACCTTCTAGGGAAAACGTGTTCGTGTCTTTGCCCAGTTTTTGATGGGGATATTTGTTTTTTTCTTCCTGATTTGTTTGAGTTCTTTGTAGATTCTGGATATTAGTACCTTGTTGGATGAACAGTTTGTGACTATTTTCTCCCATTCTGCAGGTTGTCTATTTACTATGTTAATTATTTCCTTGACTGTGCAGAAGTTTTTTAATTTAACCAAGACCTATTTATTTTTGTTGTTGCTACATTTGCCTTTAAGATCTTTATCATAAACTCTTTGCCTAGGCCTATGTCTAGAAGAGTTTGTCCTATATTTTCTTCTAGAATTTTTATGATTTCTTGACTTATATTTGTGTCTTATTCATCCTGAATGAAAAGTTTTGTATATAGCAAGAGATTGTGATCTTGCTTCATTCTTCCGCATGTGGCCATCAAGTTTTCCCGGCACCATTTATTGGATAGGCTTCCTTTTCTCAGTGTATGTCATCATCTGTTTTGTTAAAGATCAGTTGGTCGTAGGTAGATGGTTTTATATCTGGGTCCTCTATTCTGTTCCATTGGTCTATGTCTCTACTTTTATATCAGAACTATGCTGTTTGGGTTACTATAGCCTTGTAATATAATTTGAAGTCAGATAATGTGATGCCTCCAGATTTGTTCTTTTTACTTAAGATTGCTTTGGCTATTTGGGCTCATTTTGGGTTCCAAATAAAGCTTAGGATGACTTTTTTCTAGATCTGTGAAATATGCTGGTATTTTGA
This sequence comes from Avahi laniger, assembly GCA_963575035.1. Taxonomy (NCBI): domain Eukaryota; kingdom Metazoa; phylum Chordata; class Mammalia; order Primates; family Indriidae; genus Avahi; species Avahi laniger. Next base: position 55,218 of record CAUYSK010005822.1, on the reverse strand, counting down.
TCTATAGATCACTTTGGCCAGTATGGATATTTTAACAATGTTGATTCTATCAATCCATGATCATATTATGTTTTTCCCTTTGTTTTGTGTCATCTGCAATTTCTTTCATCAGTGTTTTGCAGTTCTCCTTGTAGAGATCTTTATCCTCTTTTATTAAGTGTATTCTTAGGTATTTTATTTTCTTTGTAGCTATTGTGAATGGTATTGAGTCCTTGATTTGACTCTCCACTTGACTGTTATTAGTATATAGAAATGCTACTGACTTGTGTACATTGATTTGTGTACCTGAGACTTTGTAGAATTTATTTATCAATTCCAGAAGTCTTTTGGTGGAGTCTTTATTTTTTCTAGGTAAAAATCATTATCAGCAAACAGGGATAGTTTGATGTCCTCTTTCCTCATTTGGATGCCCTTTATTTCTTTCTCTTGCCTGATTGCTCTGGCAATAGCACTTCCAGTGCTATTAAATAGAAATGGTGACAGTCGACACCCTTGTCTTGTTCCAGTTCTTAGGAGGGAATACTTTCAACTTTTCCCCATTCAGTATGATGTTGCTTGTGGGTATGTCATATATGGATTTTTATAATTTTGAGGTATGTTCTTTCTATGCCTAGTTTGTTGAGTGTTTTTATCATGAAAGGGGCTGAATTTTACTGAATTCTTTTTCTGAATCTATTGAGATGAACATGTGGTCTTTGTTTTTGATTCTTTTTATGTAATGGATCACATTTATCGATTTGCATATGTTAAACATTCTTGCATCCCTAGAATGAAACTCACTTGATCCTGGTGGATTATCTTTTCAATGTGTTGTTGAATTTGGTTTGCTAGTATTTTGTTGAGGATTTTTGCATCTATGTTCATAAGGAATATTGATCTGTAGTTTTCTTTTTTTGTTGTGTCCTTTCCTGGTTTGAGTATTAGGGTGATACTGGCTTCATAGAATGAGTTAGGGATGATTCCTTCCATCTTGATGTTACAGAATAGTTTCTGTAGGCTAAGTATCAATTCTCTGTAGATCTGGTCAAATTTATGTGTGAATCATCTGGCCTGGGGCTTTTAATTATTGGGAGTTTTTTTATTACTGCTTCAATCTCACTGTTCATTATTGATCTGTTCAATGTTTCTGTTTTTTTCTGGATTCAGCCTTGGGAGATTATGTGTTTATAAGAATTTATCCATTTCTTCTAGGTTTTCTGGTTGGTTTACATAGGAGTTTTCACAGTATTCATGGATAATGTTTTACATTTCTGTGATATCAATTGTAATGTCTCCTTTTTCATTTCTGATTGAGGTTATTGAGTCCTTTCTCTTCTATTTCTGGTTATTCTGGCTAGTGGTCTATCAATTTTGTTTATCTTTTCAAAGAACCAACCTTTTGTATCATTGATTCTTTTTTTTTGGTTTCCATTTGATTTAACTCTGCTCTGACCTTGTGATTTCTTTTCTTCTGCTGGATTGGGTTTGGTTTGTTCTTTTCTAGTTTCTTGAGATGTGATGTTAAGTTGTTAATTTGTGATCTTTCTTTCTTTTTGATGTAGACATTTAAGGCTATGAACATTCCCCTTAGGGCTGCTTTTACTGTATCCCATAGATTTTGAATATTTGTGGCTCCTTTGTCATTCAGTTTGAAGAATGACAAAAGAAATATTTTGATTTCCATCTTAATTTCATCATTGACCTTAGGATCATTCAGCAGCAGACTGTTTAATTTACATGATTTTGTGTAGATTTGAGTGTTTCTCTTGCAGTTGATTTATAGTTTTATTCCACTGTTGTCTGAAATGTTACATGGTGTGATTTTGATTTTTTTCAATTTGCTGAGACTTGTTTTGTGGCCTAAGATACAGTCAGTCTGGGAGAATGTCCCATTTGCTGATGAGAAAAATGTATATTTGGTAGTTTTGGGTAGAATGTTTGTAAATATCTGTTAGGTCCATTTATTCTAGAGTCCTATTTAAGTCCAATGTTTCTTTATTCATTTTATGCTTCAATGATCTGTCCAGTTTTATCAGTAGAATGTTGACATCCCCAACTATTAAGTTACTACTATTTATTTCTTTTCTGCTTAGATCTAGAATTGGCTTTACAGGGAGCTCCTGTGTTAGGTGCATATGTATTTAGGATTGTTATGTCTTCCTGTTGAATTGCTCCCTTACCACTATATAATGACCATCTTTTTCTTTCTTTCTTTTTTTTACCACTGTTAATTTAAAGTCTATTTTATCTGATATGTGAATGGCTACACCTGCTCCCTCTTGGTTTCCACTTGTGTGGAATGTTTTTTCCATCCCATTACCTTGAGTATGTGCGAGTCCTTGTGGTTTAGATGTGTTCCTGGAAGTAGAAAATACTTGGGTTGTGTTTCTTCATCCATTCAGCCAGTCTATATCTTGTAAGTGGGGCATTCATACTGTTCCTATTGATTGCTAGTACTGATATGTGGGATGCTATTCAGTTTAACATGTTGGACGATACCTTATTATTTTGTTTTCCCTCTTGTGCTACTGCTTTATAAGAGCTGTGGGTTATAAATATTGGGTATTTTTACATTTTTGGTATTTATTGTGCTGTTGTAGGTATAAGGCACTTTTGAACATTTCCTGTAGCACAAGTCTATTAGTGACAAATTCCCTTAGTGTTTCCTTATCTGGGAAAGACATTATTTCTCCTTCATTTTTGCAACTTAGATTAGCAGGACACAAAATTCTTGACTGGCAGTTATTCCATAAGGAGACTAAAGATAGGACCTCATTCTTTTCTGGTTTATAAGATTTCTCTTGAGAAGCCTGCTGTTAGTCTGATGGGTTTTCCATTATAAGTTACTTGATGTTTTTGACTCATGGCTTATAGAAGTTTCTTCTTTGTGTTGACTTTTGCCGATCTTATGACTATATGCCTTGGTGATTTCCTCTTTGCAATGAATCTTCCAGGTGTTCATTGAACTTCTTGTATCTGGATGTCTAAATCTCTAGCAAGACCAGGGAAGTTTTCCTCAATTATTCCTTCAAATAAGTTTTCCAGGCCTTGTGCTTTTTCTTCTTTACCCTGGGGGATGCCTATGATAATTACATTTGGCTGTTTTACATAATCCCATAATTATCATAGACTTTGTTATTCCTCTTGATTCTTTGTTTTTTATTTTTGTCTGGGTTAATTCAAAAGAGTTGTCTTCAAGCTCTGAAATTCTTCCTTATGCTTGTTATAGTCTATTCTTAAAACTTGACACTGTGTTTTATATTTTCTTAAATTAATTTTTCATTTCCAGAAGTTCTATTTGTTTTTGTTTAATATATCTATCTCTTCAGTAAATTTTTCATTCATTTCCTGAATTGATTTTTCTGGTTTCTTTGAGTTGGCTTTCTATTTTCTCTTGGATCTCATTTAGCTTCCTTAAAATCCATATTTGGAATTCTTTAACTGTCATTTCAGCATTTCTTTTTGGTTGGGATCCATTGCTAGAGAGCTGGTGTCCTTCTTTGCAGTTGTAATTTCACTCTGATTTTTCATACTTCAGGAGCTATTGTGCTGATTCCTTCTCAACTGGAGTAGCTGTTACCTCTTGTTCTTGGATTTTATTTTGTTTAGATGGGGCTTTTTCCCCCCCTCACTATTAAGGGAGTGTCTGTAGGTATGTTGGGTAAGGACGTTTGACTTTACTTGTGGGTACTTTGATGGTGATCTAGGTTCTGTATGGATACCTTGATTATAGATATCCTTAGTGTTGTGGTTTTCTCAATTGCCAGTTATTTGTAGGCTGTGGCCATTGTATACAATGTGCATGGGCAGATTCCCTATCTTTTGTTGACAAGGGAAGATGGAGGTTTTTGATATCCTTTCTCTTTCCCCAGCCCTGTAGTCATCTTAACAGTGTGAATTCTATTGGAACACCCAATTTAATCTCTGAGACAGTAGGTAGTGCTTGTAGGTAAGAGTCAGCCATGCCCTGTGTGATTGAATCAGTAGAAGCTGTAGTGGACAGGACAAGTTGTCCTCCCTGCTGGTAGGTGGCACTTGCAGGAAAAAGCCAGCTGCAATGGTGGTTTTGAGACCTGTGACGGGCTCCAGTCAATCAAGAGAAGTACTCAAATGCCACAGGTGCTGGGTTGGGTCCTGGAACTTCCAGGGACTCCTTATTCTCCACCACAGCAGAGGGGGTTGGGTAGTGAGCCTGGGCAGAACTGGGTTGGGTGAGCCTGCCTTCAGACTCCACAAAGATGGGCACAAGATCTGTCTCATCAGGGGTAGAGGGTCAGCTCCCAGGCCACTGGGGAAAGCCACCAGAAAGGGGATAGAGCAGCCACACCAAGTCAGAAAGTGTGATCATGGGAGAGGGATCATTTGGAATTCAAAGGCTGGCTGTTTGGAGTGGGTTTCAGTCTTCTCCATCTTCCCTTGCCCTGTGGATCTCCTTCTGGCATCTGATTGCAAGCAGAAGCCCAAACTAGCTGCACTCACCAGCAATGGTGCTGTGGGCTGGGAGCTTCCCTGCTCAGGATCCTATCCTGGACTGAAAGCATGGCTTTCCTGTGGGAGTAGGGATGCTCCATGAGTATGCTGCAACTTGGCCCACATTTTACTCTCCTCAATTCTGCCCACATGGGCTTCCTCATCTCCCAAGAGTAGTGCACAAATCTTCCCTCTGTGCCTTCATGCAACATGATAGAGTCCTGCAGGTATGGGATTTGGCCTGTGGGCCTGTTCCCTGGGACCGCAGAATTAGTCCCTAACTGTGCCAGGGAAAAGCATGCTGGTTCCAAGTGCTCATGGAGTGCTCAAGCAGGTTTGATTTCCCTCCACTTTGGGGTGTGCTCTACTCTGATGGAGCAGCCAGGTGAACAGCACTGGGGAGGGCTACTGGGCAGTAAGCTCACAGTCCAAGTACCCTTGGTCCATTGCAGATCTTTAAGAGGAAAGATGTGAGCTATACTCTTTGGGAGCCTCAATGTAGTAGATATGCCAACAGAGGGGAAGTAGCCACTCCTGTGATCCCTGGCTCAATTGACCCTTCAGGCACCAGTGCTGACTCACATGGGAACTGCTACTTGGCAGTAGTGGGCAGAGGAGGGGAGGGATAGAAGAAGAGTCTGAATGGAGGAGAGCTGACACTCTGGTCCCCTTTGTCCTTCTCCCTGGAAAGCAGCCCCCTCAGAATGTCCAAGCTCTGGGATCACACAGTTCGTCTGGGGCCCAATGGCCCCCTGTGGCCACCACAGTCTGGGCAGGTGTCGGGAAATGTTTGTGTGAGGACCAATGACAAGAAAACTGAAGGACTGAAGTTTCCTGGGAAGGACAAAGGCACACAATGGGTGAAGAAGCAGCATGGCACCCACTGCCTTGGCTCAGATCTGTGGTGGTGGGAAGTGACCCTGAGGGGGCTCACAGCCTGGTGTTTTGTTCTCAAGAAGCTCCCAGTTTACTGTTGGCAGCAGCTTTGGGGCTTGAGAGGGTAAAGAAGTGCTCCAGCAGCTTGAGATCCTGCTAACTACCAGAGATGTGAGGGGAGGAGAAACAAACCCCCACCTACCCTTTCCTCAGGACTCAGGTTTCTCGGGGGTTGATCTCTGCTAAAATCTTGTTCCTTCTTGTTCTGCTCCACAACTTCTTCCCATGGAATCTCTGGTAGTTTCCGGCAGTTTTCCCTCAGAATTATACCTGAACTATGTTTTTTTTTTTTTTTTCTCATCTAAAACTTTTTCTTCTTTCTGAGGTGATCTGGTAACTGATGTCTCTAGTCAGCCATCTTGCCCTGATCCCATTGTCTTACATCTTGTTTCTCAAAAACAAAGTTCACTCGTTCTGTGGGGCCTTTGCACTGCTGTTTCTTCTACCTTGGCATTTGAGATAGCTGGTTACTTCTCTTCATGTAAGTCTGAGATAATATCTCCTAAGAGAGACCATCCTGACCACATTATCCTATCCCTACCATTCTATCATATTATCTTGTTTTATTGTTTTAATAGTACTATCATTATATGAAAATGCTTGTTTCTTTATTATCTTCTCCAAGAAAAAAGAAGCCCTATGAGAGCAGACACTTTGTTTTTTTTTCATGTATCTTTAATTCCTGGGACCTAGCAGAGTGTCTCCCATAGAATAGGCACTATAATACATGTTTTTGAAAGAATGAACAAAGTAATGAATACTTGAATGAATGTATGGAGGCTATCTGGTGAGTGATGATAAAGCTCTACCTGCAACCATACTGTTCAACCCATAAAATGATTCATTCACACATGCTTTAATTCGACAAACTATTGTTGAATTCCATTATTAAAGAGAACACTAAACTTGTGAAATAATTACTTCTCTTCTAAATCCTAGTGTTTAATAGTGGAAGTACCTCACTCTTACAGGTTGATATACTTGGTTGGTCTAACAGACACTTAATAGAGCTGGACTTGGCTTTCTGGAATGTATATCTTTATGATCAAATTATCTATTACTGCAATGCTGTAGTATCACAATGAATGCAATAAAAGTCAGTGTACTTACTTTATATCAATAAACCTGAGAGTATTGTGTCTGGTGGTTCTTTTGTAGGCTCAGTGGGTTTTGTGCAGTGATAGGATATATATTCAGCAAATTTTTGATCTGATCTGGATCTTACTTTTAAAGACTCATATTAATAGATTAAAGAGCAAAGGTGGAGAAGCCTTAAACTATTATTACTTGCCACTAAATCAGCACACAACGCTATTATACTTTCCATGGTCCTCTTAGATTAATAATTAAATTAGAACAAACTGAGACACCTTGTGCTATCCAGTTGCTAGATTTTCACAACTTTGTGGTTTTTATCACAAAGTTTAAGGCTTGGAAATGGACAGATTTTCCTACAAAATCATATTTGTAGAGATGACATTTAAAGAGTAGTACTAACATATTCATTATAATTCTTCTTTGTTGGCATAAAGACAGTGAGCTTTTATAAGACTTTTTTGGCGTATACAATTATGCCTTTAAAAGGTACATCTTAAATTTCAAAGTAGAAAATAGATTTTTAGTCCATTAGAATACGAGGCTTATGAAAGTTCTTCAACTGGTTTCTGTTGATTTTGAAAAATGAAATTTGATGTGTTAATAGTTCCCATTGTGATTATCATGCCAGTTTAAGAAATAAATCTTCCACAGACCTCAATCTTTCCCTCCTTCTTACATACCTTACTGTGGTGATTTTGTAAAGTAAATGATATTTGCTATATTTTCCTGCTATGTATATATTTAAATAATAGTTTATAGACACTCTTTGCCAGGATCATGAGATGCATATTGCTAATATACCCTTTAAAACAGAATCAACTTTTGTTTATATATAAGCAAAATAAGTTTGTATACAAATTTTTAAATCAAATCTTCTGCTTTAAATGAAAGATACTGATTCCACTAGTCAATCCTTGCTAGTTGTACAAAATTTTATTTCAACAATTTATTCAATAACTATTTACCGAGCATATGTAAATATGCCAGCCACTCTGTTCTAGGTGTTTGAGATGTATCATAAACAAAGAGACAAAGATTTCTGACGTTATGGAAATTGCATTTTATTGGCAATGAATATAATAAATAAAGAAGTTGTATAATATGTTTAAAGATGAAAACTGCTAAATCAAAAAAAAAAAAAAGAAAGAAAGAGCAGGGTAAGGAGGATGGAGGGATGTGATGAAGTTTTAGGTAGATGGCCTTGTGAAAGGTAACATCTGAGCAGAGACCTGAGGAAGTGGGGGTGGGAGAGCCTAGTGGATTTCTGGGAGAAGAGCCTTCCAGGAAGAAAGAAAAATTCACAAAAAGGCCCTGTAATGGCAGAAAGGTGCCTGGTGTGTTCAAAAAAGAGTGCAGCGATCAGCATCACTGGAGATGAGGTCAGGGAGGTGACAGCAGTGAGGTTGGGGGAGGGCCTATGGCCATATAGGCCTTGTGAGGTCCTGGCTTTCCCTCAGGGTGAAATGGGGAGGCTTTCCCTCAGGGTGAAATGGGGAGCCATTTGCTGAGTTTTAACCAATAACGTGATATGTTCTGAATTACTCTTTGAAAGAATGACGGTGGCTTGTGGGCTGAGAATAGACTGTAACAGGGCCAGGATTGTGCCAAGAAGACTATTGTAGGAATCCAGGCAATTACAAATGGCATTTTAAAATCTAGTTCACATAAATTTAACTTCTTGGGAAAAGATTCATATCTGGTGTCCTGTATCTGAAAGCTGAAACATGTAATAGAAAACATTTTATTATGACAAAGTTGATGTCAGGTATATAAATCTGATTGCAAATCTACCCACTGAATTTTAGGCTGTTGAACACATACCCAGCTGTATTTTATATCTGGACTGTGACACAAAACAAAAAATTCTATCCCTAGATGTATGTTTTTATTATGCATTTGATAAGAACAAAGATGGAATCCATCCCTTCTCCTCTTTGCTCAGTCTGTGAATGTCACATGTTGAGCCATTACTGGTGAAACTACCAGGTTGAGGACACACGTGTAACAGAAGTACCACTCATCCTTACCTGACTCCCCACCAAAGTCCAATGAAGAGGGGTCTGGCTATAATTGGCCAAACATTCTGGAATGTACTACTTCTTAATAAACTAAACCTTCATCCATAGTAAAATGTGGGTATAAATATGTTATCCAAAATCTATTTTATAATTTTTAAAACCTTTATGTATTTATCAAGAACACAAGAATTTTTTACATAAACCCAAAGAGATCAGCTCTAAAAATTAGTATGCTCATATGATCTTGGTACCCATGCTCGCGTCTTCTCAATCCCTCAGCTCTTAAAGATCTAGTCATACTGAAAGTCTTTTGGTTCGCTGCAAAAGCTGTGTTTCCTGGCCTAGGGGCTTACGCATATGCTGTTGTCTCTTCTTGGAAAGATCCCCTTCACCCCTTACTTCAACAGGTTGATTCTTATTCATGTATCAGGACTCATATTAGATAGCATTTACTCTAGAAGCCTTTCCTGTCTCCTTAAGTCTGCGTTCTCTTTGTGTTTCCATAGCATACTGGATGGTCCCCATCACAGCACATTTCTTAGCACTATATTATAAGTGCTCGTTTTCTTATCTAACATCAGGATATGAGATAGCAGATGTCATGTTTATTGCTGTATCCTGAGCACCTAACGTATACCTGGCACATAGTAGCTAGCCAATAAAAAAGAATGCATCCTGTCTATAGCTTTTTAGTATTTCTAATCTTGCCTGTCTTTTAGAGCATCTATTCAACAAATTTTAATGAGCATCTACTATGTGCTGGGTACTGTGCTTAATCCTGGAGATAGAAGTGATATGACCGCTAAAGTCCCTGTGCATGAAAATTTAATTCTATAGAGTCTCCATCTATGTTCCCTTATATACATTAGGTAAAAAAATCAAAATATACAGTAGAGGAGAAGAAAATAAGAATCTGTGGATTGGGTATGTTAGCTCTTTACCTTATAAAGGATAAGATAGTATTTTGACTTGATATTTATTTAATATCTGGTAGGGCTGGTTCCAGCATTTTCATCTCATATTGAAAATTATAAGTCTGCCTAGTCTGATTCTCTAAAGCAATTTTCTTTAAACATGAGACATCTACTACATACATTCTTTCATATGTTAATTAATAGATTGTGTTCGCAATAAAAGTATTAGATAAAGAGTGGCATATGAGGTGGGATTGGGAACTAGTAAGACTTAATCCACATACCACACACTAAAATGAGTCCATTCCTTCTGAGCCATAGGCTACATGTATTTATAATTTACCACTTCTCATCACATAAGATAATGACAGCAACCAGCCTTGATGAGAAGTAGCAAAGTGTCCTGAAGTTTAATCTTTGCTGGTGAAATTATCAACTGGAACCAATCCTAATAATGTCAATGTGCAATACAAACAGTTTCCCAGAGTTACCAGGTGTATTGACGGTAGATTTTGAAGTATGATTTAAGGAACAAAAGACTCAGGGCAACACCTTACCCATTGGGGTAATCTGTTTACTTTCTGCTTTTGCTTATTTTGTCAAAAACACTTCCTTATTAGCAATATTCTTTGTCCTTCTCCACCCTGCATTTCTGGCCTTTAACATTCAATGCTGCATGTTTAAATGGGTAGAAGCTCAGGCAGCGGGTACAAGAAATTTTGGGGGTTCTTAGTGAGGGATTTGGGACAAGAATCCATGCTTGGCATATTCAGGGAACAATAGTGACAATCTGACTGGAATGCAGTGAGCCAAGGATGACATGAAGAGCTCTTTGGAGGACTTCACACAGAGGAGTGCCCTGATATAAATCCTGTTTTAAGAGGATGGTTCTGACAGCATTCAGGCAAGTAGACTGTAAGGGGGCAAAGACAAAGAGGTGAGATAGGAAGCTATTGCCAAAGTGCAGGTGAGAGATGTTGGTGCCTTAGCCCAAGGTGGTAACGGTGGAAGTGGGAGAGGGTAGTTGGATTCTGGATTAGATATGGGATATATAATAATATAAACAAAGAAGTCAAAGATAACTAAGATTTTTGGCCTGAATAGCTGGAAGGATGGAGTTACCAGTTTCTGAGATGGAAGACATTATAGGAAGAATAGGGGTGGGTATGTGTAGAAGAAATCGAAATTTAGACTTGAGTATGTAAAGCTAAACCTTCCAATGGACCTATTAAGTCAGTATTTGGGGATAGAAACCTGGAGTTCAGGGGAGGTCAGGATAAGAGATATAAATTTTATTTAACAATTTATAGATGGTATTTGAAGTCTTGAGACTGGATGAGTCATGTGCAGAGTGAGTATAGATATATTAAAAGAAGAGAAGAAATCCAATGACTAGGCTCTGGGCCCTTGAGCATTTGGAGGTTTGTATGAGGAGGAGCACCCAGCAAAGGAGGCTGAGGAGGTGTAGCCAGTACGGTACAAGGAGAACCAGGAGAGAGTGCTGTCCTGCAAGCCACAGGAAGAAGTGTTTCAAGGAGGGCTGATTTCAGTGCTGCTAATTGGATGAGAACAGAAACATGATCATTGCATTTGACAACATGGAAGTCGTTGGTGACTTGAAAAGAGCTGTGTGTACATGCGTACACACACACACACAGAAAGAGAATAAAACAAATCTGGAAAATCTTAATTGATGAATCTGGGTGAAGGAAATATGGGAAATATTTGTATTATTCTTGTGATTTTTCTGTAACTTTAAAATTATTTTTGAAATAAAATTTTAAAAAGAAAATGATGAGACATGAAGACAGATTATACAGGCAACACTTTTGAAAGAGAAGGCACAGAAATGAAGTAATAGAGGGAGTGATGTGTGATTAAGTAAGATATTTTTTGAAAGATGGGAGATATGTTGTATGCTGATGGGAATGATCTAGTAATTAAGAAAAAATTCAAATTCATATCATTGATATCATTCTATGCATAATTTCCTCAACTATCTTTTTTCTCCCAGTTAATATAGCATGGATGCCCTCCAAATCAATACATAGTTTACTTCCCACAACTGAAAACATTACTGGCAAAAAAAAAAAAAAAAAAAAAAACCAAACATAATTTGTTGTATTTTTTTGTATTTAAATTAAGGTTTATTCAATAGTTAATATGTGGATTGATACAGTATTTTTTATTTTTTAATCACCCAGCCCCAAATGTCAAATACTGTATTTTTTATAGCTACACAATACCGTAGTCCATTACATGGATGAAACATAATTTATTTGTGTATTTCCCTACCTTATATACTGCTGGAGAGAACTTCCCACATTTTCTCATACTTGTGCTAATATTTCCATTTCATTGTGTTTTGAAAGGCTTATTCTATAGCTATAATTGGTAAACTTTCTTCCCTTATAGGGAAGTGACATCTGCCAACCTGTGAATTTTTCTGCTGCTGCCAATCCTTTGATGTGGTTTTCTACTTCACTTTGAGCATGAGTTTAGGCTTATAAAAATTTGTGAACACAATTTCATTATACCTATATTTTTCTCTTTTATTGTTAAACTTTTGCTGCAGCGTTTTCTTGCTTTATCCTTGAAGCAAACATGATGCAATAAAAACCCGAATTAACTTTGTTAAAAACTAAATTTTCTTTAAAGACATGTTTTTATAGGAGACTGTGACTCTGTAGATCTTTTTGCATTGTTTCAATCTGTTTCTTGGCTTCAGATGTGCTATCCACATCTGTGCCTCCTGTGGTACAGCAAAGCCAACAATTTGATTGTCATTAAGTAGCTTATAAAGAAAATCTAGAAGAGTTTTACAGGGGAAATCAAGAGGAAAGTTTCCATATGTGAGTAAGCTTTGCCCCTCTGAACCTGGTCTGAGTGGTCAGGAATAATTCTTGTGTTTAGTTGGAAGCAATGAGCAAGGAAAATAGGCCATGGAAATGAATGCTGTTGAGGACTGCCTACAGGAAGTGTTAACCATGGGCCTCTATTGTACTTTCATTTAAAGAATTCGTAAAACTCTATAAATATTATGTCTTTAATCCTCATAGCACATCCAAAAAAGAGACACTTAAAAGGGCTGATCTTGTGAATCCTCTGGTGAAAGACATTTTCTCAGAGGGCAATTAGCGTTAGTCCTTTTTGTGCTATTAATTCCTGGTAGAGAATAACTGATCTGTAGAATAGTACTGTCTTTCAGTAACTATAATCCTTTTTGACAGATGGTGAAACTTTGAGAACAATTCGGAGGCTTTGTGTCCCATGATTTGCTTCTCAAATACAAGGATTTAAAAGCAAAATGTTTCCATTTTTGGAGGGGTGGCGATCTAAGTGCCAGGATGGCTGGGGGCCTGACCTGGAAGTGGCATCGGCACAGGAAGCACTCTGCATACAGTGGGTTGGAGGTCACCGGTGTGCCAAAGGTCATGGGACGAAGCATAGGGGCAGTGCCCCAGCTCTGCTACTTGGTGCACAACACAAGTTAACAGGCCTCATGGAACCTGCTGACAGCAAATCACTTAGATCTAAGGGAAGATCTGGCTGAACGTCATTCTTTTTTATATAACTAAATATGTATATATTTCATATAATTAAAATATTCTTTTTGATATAATTAAACATGTAACATATAGTCCAAACAAGTTTCCCTTTCCCTGGAGTCATATGGTGATGATATAAAGTAGGCATCGTTTTGTACCAGCCTTCACACCTGAGAGTACGCCAGGTAAGACACAGCCATCCTGACAGCTGGAGCTGCTACCTTCTGCTTATGGACACAGCTGCCTGCTGTACTTTTCTGTTCATCTGAAGTTTATATCAGACTCTCAACATACATTTCCTCTTGAACACTGAGGCTGGTTAACTCTAATTAGAATCTTCCCTGTGGCTACATGCCCAAGGACTCATGGCTTCTATATTTTGGTATATTTGGAATTTCTGTGTTTATAGCTCATGAATATTATTTGGTTTTTTGCCATTCTTTTTTCTTTATGGGCCCTATCCTAGGGGATTTGGACAAGGAGGGTAGCACCAGCTTTAGGAGAAGTAGTTTCTTGTTTGTATGAGACAGGGTGTGAGATTGGGCCCAATTACTAGTTTGAAACATTGATTAGCTCCGTGCCTATAGTCCCAGCTACTCAGGAGGCTGAGGCAGGAGGATCACTTGAGCCCAGGAGTTCAAGACCAGCCTGGACAACACAGTGAGACCCTGTTTTTTTTAAACAAACAAAAAAACCCAAAACATAAATTGAATAGCTGCTGTGTGCCAGGCACTGGGTAGACACGAGGGATAAATAGACACCTAATACAGCATGGGAGAACTAGACTAGAAATACATCTATATACATTAGGGTTAAGATGAGATTGAAACCTACAGAGAAACAGGCCCAGAACCAGATTGTGGAAGGGCTTTCTGGCCATGCTGAAGAGCTTCAGCTGGATCCTATTGGTCAGCGGTTCCCCCAGCATGGTTGATGGCCAGCTCTATCAGCATCGCTGAGGAACCTGTTAGAAATGTGAGTTCTTGGCCCCACCCAGACCTAATGGATCAGTAACTTGGAGAGTGAAGCCCAGTAATCCTTGTTTTAATAAGCTCTACCAGTATTTCTGATTTACATTAACATCTGAGAACCACTTTTTTGATGATAGAGAACCCCGGAAGGGTTTATTAACAAAAAAAAAAACAACAAAAAACAAACAAATGAAAAAAACAACAGTTCTGCTGAAATATTCATTTACCACAGTATTTATCCATCAAAATTATACAATTCAGTGATTTTTAGTATTTTTCACAGAGCTGTGCTACTATCACCACAACCTAGTTTTAGAACATTTTCATCATCCCAGAGAGAAAGCCTGTACCCCTTGGCAGTCACTTCCCATCCCCCTCCCACCTAGCCCTCAGCCTCTGGCAACCGCTAGTCTACTTTCTGTCTCCATAGATTTGCCTGCTCTAGACATATCCTATAAATGAAATCGTGTAATATGCGGTCTTTTGTGACTTCTTTCACTTAGCACAATGTTTTCCAGGGTCATCATGTGATATCAGATCTTCATTCCTTTTTATGGCTAAATGATATTACATTGTTTGGATATACCACATTTTGTTTATTTGTGGATGAATATTTGGATTGTTTTCACTTTCTGGCTATTCTAAGTAATGCTTCTGTGAATATTGATGTACAAGTGTTTGTGTGGATGGGTGCTTTCATTCTTTTGTGTCTTAAAACCCTGGGGGGGTTTTAAGGACAGAGTGGCCTGGTCAGCTGAGTGTCTGAATATGTCAGAGCTTGGCCAGGGGTCCCCCTCATTCCTCTGCCTCCACACTCTTCACAGGCCCATGCGCTCCCTCAACAACCGCTCTCAGTTTAGGTGGTGGTGTGGGGGTGGGAGATGGGCTGTGCAGCGGGAATTATCTTCCTCCCCGCAGATTCTGAGGGCCTCCCATAGCATACTGCTCTGCCATTGGGGATCTCTGGCATAGATGGACGTGAACTGAAAAAAAGATGTAGATTAAGAAGCTTTTGCAACAGTTGAGTCCACAGGTGCTGTGGGTCTGAACCAGAGCAAGTTTAGAAGGGGTAGATACGTTGATTTTGAACCACTATCCTTAGTGACTTGTGGCCTTCTTCCAGCATCTCCAGCTATACCGCAAAGGCGACATTATACCTTGAGTAACCTTCCCCTTGGTGTGAAATATTTTTTAGCATTGCTTTCTCTCCTGAAAGGAGAAAAGCCACAAAAGAGCACCACTGCCCTGAAGAACTATCCGTGCCCGGAGTTGCTTGTCTGTAAATTCCAAAGGTGCTTATGGACTCCTCGTTTTAATGTCATGATTTTCACTTTCTGACACTTGAGGTAAAGTGATCTGTGAGCCAAAGTATTTTTTGATAATTTAATGCAAAGTGTTCTGTATTATGGTCTGATCTGCTGAAAGTGGGAAGAAATAATAACATTAGTATCTGTGTTAGTTTCCTATGGTCGCTGTAGCAAATTATCACAGATTTAGCGTCTCAGTACAATTCAGATTTATTCTCTTCCAGAAAGCCCAGAAATCAGAAATTAATCTTACAAAGCTAACATCAAGTATTGGCACAGAGTTCAGAGGCTGTAAGGGAGAATCCATTTCCTAGTTGTTTCCAGCTTCTAGAGAAAGCCACACTCCTTGTATTCCTTGGCTCATGGCCCCTCCTCCATGTTCAAAACCAATGGTTTACATCTTTTCTGATTCTCTCTGATTCTGCCTCACTCTGTTTCTGTGACATGGCCTTGACATGGCTGCCTTTTCTTCTGTCAAATCTCCCTCTGCTTCCCTCTTGTAAGAATATTTCTGATTATCTTGGGTTACCCAGCTAACCCAAGATAATCTCCCCATGCCAAGATCCTAACTTAATCACATCTGCATAGATTCTTCTTCCATAGGAGATAACATTCACAGTTTCAGGGATTAGGACCTGGGTATCTGGAGCCATTATTTAGCCTAACCCGGTATTAAATCAACATGAAGGAGGGTTTGCCCTTTTCACTGCTTTTGGGTCCATTTATCTGTTAATGAACTGACAGATGGAAAAAAAGAAGAGTAATTTGAAAAGCATGCAACATTTAATGGAATCCTTTCATTCAGCAAACTCACACACAGGGATTGAATGCCGTGCTCAGAGGCTCCACTTCCTGCTGCCGTGGTAGCGGCCATGCCTTGCACAGGTCAGCAATTCCTGCCGTCCTTAGACGCTGACAGCTCTGCCACAGTGGCCTGCATACTCAGCAGAATGCTTCTTAAATGAGTTGCAGTGGTTTTCTAACTTGTGGGAACCCCTTTACCTGCTTTACTCCGCTGCCTCAGAGGCCATCGTCACAGGAGCACTAATAAAGTGACCCCTAGACTCAGCTCCAGATTCCAGATCCAGAGAACCTGGTTATAAACACCTCTTTTGGTTGGCCCACATAATGAATTCTCTGATGACACTTTTCCTTGTATCCCTATTTTATTATCTCTTTTCCACACTGAACCCCAAAAGTTTCTCATGAAATTTGCCTTCTATCAACCTGAGAGGCACCAAGGCTAAACAAGACAAGAGTTCAGGGTACATAGTCTCTAGGCAACTTCTACCAAAAAGATGGCCAACTTCTATATCCACTCTCTCTTGCTCAGCATATTATGCAGGGCCCTGAAATAGGCATCCAAAGGTAGAAAGACAAATAAGATGAGTTGCCTCTACTTCTGGAGAATATTGTAAGTAGGACAGACAGGATGTGCGCATCCAAAGCTGATATGAGTCATGCTACAAGAGAGGTACAGGTTGATATGGCAGATGTTACTCTTGGCTTGGGTGAGGGAAGATCGGGGAAGCCGTCTTGGTTGTGTTTTCAGAGCTGGGACTTGCCCACAGACTGGATGGACATGTCCATGAAGCACAGAGACCAGAAGAGAATCTGAGCCTAGGAGACTGAGGGGTGAGTGGAGGAGGGCAAGCCAAGAGGGAAGAAAAGCAGATGTGGCTGAGCAGGAGTTCTGTATTTGATGGATTTGGTTCTAAAATGGCTAGCAGCTGGCAAGTTCTAGAAAGAAATGTGAACTTAGGGCTGGAGCTTACAGACAGACTGGAGAGTAGAGAATTGGAGACAAGCCCTGTGGGTTCACTACTGTAATAAAATCGTAGAAGTGGACAAGATACCATGGAAATAAAAGTAAAGGACCTTGACAGACATCTACCCTGAGGGCCTAGGGAACACAAAGACACACTGACAACCAAACACACAGACCACTGGAACTCTCAGGATGACCAGGAGACTGTGTTGTGCAGATGGCCAGCAAGGAGAGCATTCCAGACATCCTTGTCTCAGGCAGAGTCAACCACGGCAAAGCCAGCCCTGTCTCTTTGTGTTTATCACTTGTGGTGCAAGTATACTCAAACACCATGTGAGACAGTCATGACATTTGGCAGGTATTACAGACAGCTCTTTAGACAGGAGGGCAGGACAAGTTAATGCATGCAACTGAGTCCAGCTGGAAAAGCCCCTCAAAGCCAGGGCGCTCTTTGCACTGTGACCTATCAATGGATTTGATTCTAGGATTTAAATTAAGAACAACAGGACTAAATCCTGTGATTGGATAGAAAATTATAACAGTGGGCACCTGTCCATGAAGTAATCAAATAGGCCAGTGAAGTGGCTTGTTGCTGCTCTAAATTGAGAACATTTGGCTAATAAGTATTGTGAGCTGAGCTAAGCCACTTTGGATATTCATAATTTGTTAGATTTTTTTTTTGATGACTATCAAAAGAATGGCCTCTGAAGACTAGAAGTCAGTGGGAGTCACCTGCTTCCTCCTAGACAACCTTGCTGTCAGGTGGTACGTTGCAGTTAAAACAAGAATTCTACCCTATGTTCAGCTATTTATTAACAAGCAGGTACAAAAACTTGTACTGAAAGATTTGTCAAAGTTGCAATTTTGTGTCCTTTTAAGTACTTTAACAGGCACTTTGCATAAAATGAACACTTTGAAGCAAATATAGCAATATTCTCATGACAGGACCAATTAGCCTTTTAGTCAGATCAGGGGAAGGGATTCTTCATTATGGAATGAGGGTGGGAGGCACTTATTCTGAGTGGAGTTCTAGAATTAGGGTGCTCAAAAGCACCCTAAAAAGCATTTGGCTAGCGGGCCCACCTGACTTTTATGCCCCATTCATGCAAGGGGTGAGGTACCTGTGCAACATTTCTAGCTACCACATGTCTGGAACACTTCTCATTTCACCAAAGATAAATCGTTCTTTATTATTCTTCTGGAGCAAATTGAAAGCAGTAGTTGAAGCACATACCTTGGAAGTGTGGACTATTGAATATGGAATTTCAAGTGTTAACTCAGCATTCCTAGAGTGTAAATTAATTTACACATATACATATTATGATATTGTCTAAATGGAATTATAGTAAGGTAAATTACAGGCAATATAACAATTATCTTACTTTTTTTGCATGAATAGGGCAAAAGCCATTGTGGTAGGCTGGATCATTGTGCTCCCAAAGATGTCTGTGTCTGAATCTCTGGAATTTGTGTAATCTTACCTTACGTGGCAGAAGGAATCCAAAGACAGGGAGATTATCCTGGATTATCTGGGAGGGTCCTAAATGTAATCCCAAGTGTCCTCATCAGATGGAGGCAGAAGGAGAATAGCCTATTGAAGAGGCAGTATGATGATGGAGACGAGACTGGAGTGGAGGAAGATGGAAGAAAACTGAAGAATACAGGGGACCACTAAAAGCTGAGAAAGTCAAGGAAATATTCTCTCCTTAAAGCCTCCAGAGAGCCAGCCCCGTCAACCCCTTAACTTTAGCCCAGTGAAACTGATTTTGGACTTCTGACTTCCAGAACTCTAAGAGAATACATTGGTGGTGTTTTAAGCCACGAAATTCATGGTAATTCATTACAGCAGCAATAGGAAACAAGTGCAGTCATGACTATTAGTGTCAGCAGCATGTTGGTCCAGCTCATGGAAGTTTCCATGGCTGACAGTTCTCAGGTTATTAACAAAGGGCCTGCGTTGAGAGCCATGGCGAGAGGAGAAGCGGTACAAATGGTGCAGGTTTTAAACTGCTTTTAGGAACAGATTCAAAATCAGCCCCTGAATCTGTAAAAAGTCAACTATTTCTTTGCCTCTCACTGGACACAATGGGACTGGGTCACCATTTGGATAAAAACCAAATATAATGAAGCCATGTTTCTGATTTGTCAAGCCATTGGCACTGTATTCTGGCTGGGGACCAGATGAGCCAGGGCTACACTCCGACAAATGGCCAGGCTGATAACAAGTAACCTCTTCATTGATTCTATTCCTAACCAAACGGGCTGCTTTATTGAATAAGCATTGAGCTGTCTTAGTCCCTATTAGAAAATGTTAACATATCAAAATGGGACATTAAGTTGGAGGAATTCAATTTCACAAAGGAAAAGGATTTTAAGAAACTGGAAACTATTGATTATCAGGTTAGAGGAGGGAAAACTACCCGGCTTCTACTCTATGTCAAGACAGTATTGAGGAATGAAAATCAAGAGTGTTTGTTCCAAGGGACCATCAGCTTTGCATTTGGGAGAGAGAATTACTGTTCAAAGTATTGTGAAATTAGATATAATCCAACGTGACATGGAAAGATTGCAAAAGCTTCAGTTTTATCATTTACATACTTGCTCCCAAGGTTATTACAGAAATTAAATGAGAATTAGCTCAGTCCTTCGCATGTAGGCACACGATAAATGGCTGTTGCTATTAATAGTTGCAACAGGAGGTTGTTATGATCAGAGCTTCAGGGAGAAGGATATCCATACCCAAATAGCAGAACTTCGGGTTGCTCTAGGGCCCTCTGGATAAGCTTCTTCTATCAATATGTACAATTTTATGTACTATGAAGGCCAATAAGAAAGTACATTTTCCTTCTTAAGTGACCTACTTGTACCCATGAAACAGGAAACAATTCCTTTCAATGCAAAGTGGTTCCTGGATTCCAGACCTAATACTGGATGACTATTTAGGCAGGTCATTGCATCTTGCTAACTCTATCATTTACCCACTAAATCGACATCTTTTTTTTTTTTTAAATAGAAAAGAGGTCTCACATTATTGTTCAGGCTAGAGTACAGTGGCATGATCACCATTCACTGCAACCTGTAACTCCTGGGCTCAAGCAATCCTCCCACCTCAGCCTCCTGAGTAGCTGGGATGACAGGTGTGCACCACCACGCCCAGCTAATTTTTTAAATTTTTTATAGAGATGGGGTCTTGCTATGTCACCCAGGCTGGTCTCAAACTCCTGTCTGTAAGCAATCCTCCTACCTTGGCATCCCCAAATTTTGGGATTACAGATGTGAGCCACTGAGCAGCCCTAAGTCAACATCTTAATACAATACTGGCTTCTTTATTTGAACTGGCAGAAGGCTTTCACTTTCCACTTTCAAAATTTACAACTGGTTCCTAATTAGCAATACTGTAATCAGAAAGGAGGAAAGGCAAACTAGAAGAGAAGCAGAGGAAGGAATGGTAAATTAATTTATTCTGGAATGTTTTGCAGGCCATGACAAAGTAATGGGGATGGGTTTAAACTTTGATATGGTTGCACGACTGCATCCCAGCAAAGAAAGTTCTGTACTAAAGTAAAATGCTTCCTTTTTGCAGAGCTTCTACAGCAAGTGCTCTCAACCTAGAGCGTTCCAGTTGACCTATAACTGAGGGTTAGCCAACATTTTCATCTGTTTTCAATATGTAGGCAGGTCTCTACGGTTTCTTAGAACTGCAAATCTTGATGGAGGAGAAACCCAAGCTTCTGTCTGAGCTGGCCCTTGGACTCCTTTTATAGCAATGATTATTAACTTTAGCCCTTTTTCTTTTAGCAAGAGATGGAAAATGATAAGGAAGAAGGCAGCTCAACAGTAAAATGAAAAGAGTATAAAGATGAAAAATAAAATGGTGAAGTGTTTTCACTGAAATAAGCCTGTGTTGGGGCCAAATCCCATTTTGTGTCCATAGTTGTTTTTTTCCCCTAATCTTTTCTCATTTCAATCCAAGGTAATGAGCGAGTGCTGAAATTCTAGAACAACTTGTTTCTTTTTTCCCTTAAAAGTAGACTTCCTTGTACCCTTTTGTAAATGTGAAATACATATCTCTTCTTAGAAATGAGTAGTGTGTTATATATAATTATCTCTATTATTACCTGTGAGATGATGGAGGAGTCTCGGGAGGCACGAACTCCAGCAGGAAGGAAAACGGTAGCTGCGGACTCCCTTCTTGCAGTCCAGCCCTGCTGTCCACTTCTCTCTCAGCATTTATATCATCCCCGTGTAGATCAGAGTCACAGTCTCAGGCAGATAACCAGCATCTGGCTCATAAACTGGCTGTGTCCAAGTGAGACAATCCTATAGCTGGTTTAAAAAGGTTGAACTGAAGTTAATATGAATGTAAATCCCGGGGCAACGTAAACGTTTCTGGTGCTGGTGGAAGCCTCCTGAATTCTAAGAGCAGAAGTTGCCTCTGGGTAGGAAGAAATCCACACCTGTGGCTTTGTCTTGGGTCTCTTGGTGTTGTTCTAGTCTGTGGGCTCCCAAACTTTGAGCAGGAAAAGTACCTGTGTATTCATATGCTTCAGCGGCTGCGGTGGTGACAGATGACATCTTTTTGTAACCATTCAATGCATTCATTCATTCATTCTCTCACTCATGCATTCATTTTATATATTATTTTAATTTTTAACTTTTACTTTGAAATAATTTCAGCCTCACAGAAACTTTACAAAGACAATTCAAACAATTCTCATACACGCTTTACCCAGATTTCCTAAATGTTAGCATTACCACACTTGCTTTATTAAACCCTGTGTGTGTATGTGTATGTATTCGTGTGTGTACACACTCATGTTATTTTTCTGAAACACTTGAGAGTAAGTTGCAGATATGGTACCTCTTTACCCCTGTATACGTCAGTATTTTTTGCTATAAACAAGCACATTCTCTTACATAACATGGTACAATGAAAAACAAAAAAATCATTGATATCATACTATTTAATCTATAGACCTTATTCAAATTTTGCCCAGTGTTCAATTACTTAAATTTTTTAAAGAAATTTTTTCATTCTTTAATGAAAGATTATTTACATCCGGTAAAAATTTCCCTTTTTAGTGTATGGTTTAATAGGTTCTAGCAAACTCATAGGAGATATCTAATGGTCTGGGCTGGCCATGGTTTTCTGACCCTCCCCGAGCAGCAGGGCGTCTCTAAAAGTCTGGGCCCAGATTCATTCATTCCCACAGGTTTTATTCTGTTTCCAAGGAAACAGAATATGGTCTGAATATTTGTGTCCCCCTACCCCAAATTCGTATGCTGAAATCCTAACCCCCAAGGTGATGTATTAGGAAGGCGGGGCCTTTGGGAGGTGATTAGGTCACTTCCACCCTCAGGCATGGGATTAGTGCCCTTATAAAAGAGGCCCCACGGAGGTGCCTTGCCCTTTCCACCATGTGAAGACACACCAAGAAGGCACTGTCTATGAACCAGGAAATGGACCCTCACCAAATACTGAATCTACCAGTGCCTTGATCTTTGGCTTCCTAGCCTCCAGAACTGTGAGAAATAAACTGCTGATGTTTATAAGGTACCTCATCTAGGTATTTTGTTATAGCAGCCCAAATTGACTGAGACACTGATGCCTGCTGCTTCCCTCCCCCAGCCCACACCACAAGGGAAGCTTTCTCTGGACTCTAGCTCTGCTCCTAGTCTTTCTCTTGAGCATGGGTGAAGTCCCCAGAGAAGAGCCTGTGAGTGGATGTTATCGCTCTTCATGCCTGCAGCTCCTCAGGGTCCTGTCCTCTCATGCTAGCCCACACTCAGCCTTTGCAATTTGTTAAAAATTTTAACTGAATTCTTCTTACCAGCTGGCATCTCCTCCAGGTAAGTGGGTATCCAAGTCCTGTCTTTCCTTGGAGGATCCTGAGTTTCCTTGGATGCTGAGTTAGCTGGTTGCCCTGCAACTATAGCTCTATGATGAATTCAAGAAAAGTTGTAACTTCAAAGATTAGTTAGCATCTTTTGTTGTTGTTTTAAGAATGAGAGCAGCATTTCCCCCCTGCTTATCCACACTTTGAGCAGAAGCCAGACATCCATTTTAAAATTTTTGATTATCTATGGATTTGATTTTTTTCTTACTACCCCTTACTAAGAAAACATTTGGAAAGCAAAACTATTCTTTCTTGACATATCAGTAATGCAAAAAACTATTATTTCTTGACATATCAGTAATGCAAAAAAAAGCAAAACTATTAAAACGTTAAGGTAGTTGTGCATCATCCTTAGAAATTTCTCTCCCAGAAAACAAACAATCATCTGAAAAATTAAAACTATCACATTTTGGCCCCCATATCTCCTCTTCCCCCGCTGCCCACGTGGTCTGGCCAGGGACCCCAGGTACTCGTGCCAGGCCTTGATGCGCTGCATAACTTCCAGGAAGGGTGCGCAACTTAATTTTTCTGAGTCTTACTAGAGTAAGTGCTTTATCAAACAGTAGCCAATACATTCCTCCTCCATTTCACCAGCTGAACAGTGGAATACATTTTCC
The DNA here is from genome assembly GCA_963575035.1 of Avahi laniger. NCBI lineage: Eukaryota > Metazoa > Chordata > Mammalia > Primates > Indriidae > Avahi > Avahi laniger. Next base: position 31,695 of record CAUYSK010005822.1, on the reverse strand, counting down.
ACGGTCTCACCCTGTTCTGGTGTAGGTGGCCTTAGTTTTACGAAGTTGTACTTGTTTCTCAGACAAAGGGCTGCTGCCTCTTGTTGGTAGGGTGAATTCATCGAGATCCCTTTCTCTGCTGGCTTTATGTTTCTTGCCACCTAGGGAATAAGACATATACTTTTCTTGGTTGTTCTTCTCTTTACTGGGCATCCAGGTTGTTTATAATTTTGCAGCATGATAAATGATACTGTCATGAACCTCAAAAAAAAAAAACTATCACATTTTTAGCAGGACAGATCTAAGAATGAAATATACTGATATAGTGACTAAGAACCTGGGTTTGAAATTTAGATTTAATTATACCTCTGATAGACAGGTTCTTTCCTGTAGTGGCTTCTGACACATACACAAATCATTGTTTTTGCATTTTCCTGAGATTATAAAGAAAAAAATCTGATTGAATAGCATTTGTCTCTGTCAAGCTAAGACATGGACTTACTTGCTAAAGGCTTTTAGCCAGATAGTCTACTCTGAAAGTTATGGGAATCCTTTAAGTACTTGGAAGGAAAACTAGTGATTTAAAAGAAAAAAAATGCCTTTATTATAGGGAAACTCGGATGCCTGGAATAGCTAGAGTGTTAACAATTATATAGAAAATGTTTATATTCTGAAGTCATGCAAAATGAATTCCTGAACATGGAACTGATTCTAACATGGTAATTGGCTACTCTGAGATTTTTCCTTCAGGGCATAGCAATGAAGCCTCAAAAGCTTTCAGCTTCGCTAGGCAATAGTGTTTTTCTTAAAGGCAGCTAGCTAGTTAGTCATAAACATTTAGTGGACACTGTATTAGCTACTATAGGAATCTAAAATGTTGTAAAAGAAATAATTATTCTGAGTAATTGTCAGAAAGGTATGGAATTCTTTCTGGACCCACTTTGTCTAAATATCTAACTCCCAATGATAATTCACCATTCCACCATAATTCGTGCTCTGTTGTTTTTCACACTGTTCTTCGGGGCTGGGACAGAGCTAACCACAGATTTCCTTTTAGCGTTCTTCCACAAACCTTTAATCTCCCTTGTATCTGGCAATTGGACCTCCTAACTCAGGTACCAATGGTCTGAAGCATCTCCTTGACAACCCAAAGCTATCTTCCTACCACGTACCTCATCGAATGAAGGATGTCCTCATTCACCTCCACAAAAAATCTGAGAAACCAAATTTATACCAAAGTGTCCTTTATTGAGACATCCTTCTTAAGAGGATACCTTTCTTACAATATTTGTTTTTTGTTTTCTTTTTGATGGAACAGCGGATATTAGAATCTCAGGCAGGTATCTTCCATGGTCCTTCACATGACTGTGGGCTGGCCACCTAGTCTGCGTGTAGGCAGACCCTTCCAACCTGCACAAGCAGGAGCGGGCTGCAGATCCATTCCCACTAGAGTATGTTCTTCAGCAAGCGTAATGAGGTTGGTCTGTGTTACCGACACATTCCCACCTATTCCCCTTCCTGATACCTGTGTTAGGAGTACTATGTTTGGAAACACACAGATTTTTCTCCTTTCTTCTATTCGAATCTTCAGCTTGGAATCCAAGTGTTAGTTTAATGTTTAGGTCTTATTTAACTGGTACCAATTCCTATCCACAGTTCTGGGGTTCCCAATACCATCAGTGTTCCTGGTGGGAAAAGATTACAGTAGTCCCCTCTTATCCACGGGGATACGTTCCGAGATCTCCAGTGGATGCCTGAAACTGCAGATAGTACTGAACCATGTATGTGCTATGTTTTTCCCATACATATATACCTACAATAAAATTTAATTTATAAATTAGGCACAGGAGGTTAACAATAACTAATAACAAAAATAGAAAAATTATAATGATATACCATAATAAAATTACGTGAATGTGGCCTCTCTCTCTCTCAAAATATCTTATACTGTACTCACCTATTTTCTGACTGCAGTCGACGATAGGTGGCTAAAAACATGGAAAGCAAAAATGCACATATAGGCAGATTACTGTATTCTCTCAACTGTAAACTGATTCAAGAAGACCACCAATCCCTACCTACTAAGATATGGTAGATAATGCTACAATGCAGTTTTAAACTGTGTTATTCTGAGTTATCCTGGGAGATTAATAGGCACATCTCTTTCTCATATCCTGTATAGGGGGAACAAGGACCTCGAGGCTTTCCAGGGCCAAAGGGTGCCATGGGCCTTGGCCTCCCAGGCCAGAAGGTAAGTGTTTCAGCATCTTAGAGAAATGTTTAGGCTTAGGATCTCAATAGCTTAACTTTAACTTTAGAAGACCTCTTATGTATGTGTCATGCTCCTCTTTATAACTCTCAGAGGAAGAAAAAAATCTACTTGAAATTAAATCTTTATGCATTGCCTTTTCCACCTATAAACATGCTCACTCTATAAAATCTCCTCCTCTTCATTCTCAGAAGCTGGCTAATGAGGGAATAAATCCTTACAACATATCGTGTAGGAGATACCAGACAACTCAGTTATCTGGAAAATTATGTAATAGTCGAATGTCCTGAAGGCAATGAGCTAATCAGATGGTATCTCAAGATTGCTTCGCTTTGAGATTTCTGGTTCATCGTAAATTAGATTATGGTATCTGAAGGAATATAAATAAACTGTTGTTTGTCTCAACAAGAACAGCATGTGTTTAGGAGATACCAGTTGCAAATAAATCAAATTGTAGAGTTTTTCTCATTTGGTTTTAATATCCACTTCTGAAATTGTATTTTTTTTTTTGTATTATGAAGGGAGAGCATGGAGAACGGGGCGATGTGGGAAAGAAAGGTGATAAAGGGGAAATCGGAGAGCCCGGAGCCCCAGGAATGCAGGCAAGAAGAAGTTTTTAAAGTTTCACTATGATTTTATACTCTAACTGGTTCCAACCCATATTGATTGCTACTCTTCTTCCACTAAGTAGGGGTTACAAGGACCAAAAGGAGACCAAGGACTTACAGTGAGTATCCTTCCTGGAGGGTAATGGAGGGCTTGTGCTTACAAGATTATTGCATTCGTTTTAGCTTTAGAATTATGAATTCTTTGGATGCAGAATTGCAGTTGCTATTTAAATGAGTGCGACTGCTACCAGCCCAGCGATGATTTAGATGCATGAGGTAATTGAATCTAAATGTGAGGGGGAAATAACACCAGGCAGCCTGGCCTGGACTCGTGGTGGAGGTGGGGACTACTCCCTCTGAGCCCTAGGAGAAAGGATCACGTTGTTATCATTGATGACAAGGAGGTGAGCTGTTTCAAAGAAGCCATTGGATCAAGTGAATTTGTATTTTTCGTGGCCCTTCTCATTTCAGAATGGGAGCTCTCTTTGTACTGAACAAGTTCCTTTAGGAAGTGCTCTGTGGAGAATGACAATCATGAAATTGGGATGACATTTGTGTATTGATTCACTTATTCAATATTTATATCTTGAGCATCTACAGACTTTTCTTTTCCCTATTCCTCTCCCCACACCATGAAAAATAGAAATCTGACTCTTTAAAGTCTCATGGGTGGGAAAGTTTTAGAATTTCTATAGCAAAGTCTAATTCTTCCTTTCTGATTTGAAGGCACTACATCTCCTGGAGTTGAGAAAAAGGGACCTTTTCTGTTTTTCTCTTTTGTTTTTCCCATGGATCATAGTCTGGGGATGCTGATCCTACATGCTGTGCCAGGAGAATCCAGGTGTGAGGAGGGAGTTCAGGTGGCGAAAGCCACAGAGCTGGGCCTGTGGCACACAGAGCTGCACATGTGCCCTAGGGCCTGTCTGCCTTTTTCTCTTTGTCGTTCCCCACCACAAGTCAGACCCCCAAAGATGCTTTCAGTGGATGAAGCAGCAATTCTTCCCTAAAAGTATCAGGGGAGAGTGTATGTAAATGAGCAGAGGAACATTCCCCATGGGTTTATGCCTGCCCTCTCCCAACACGGGGAGTGAGACTAGTTTCCTTCATCCATTTGTTTGTTGATTTTTCATTCATTTCACCAACATTTATTGGGTGTGTACAATAAACCTTCCTCTGGGTCAGACTCTGACATAGGCACTTGGGAAATAGTGGGGAATGAGATTGTGTCTCTGGACTGAAGCCGTTTAGAGCTGAGTGGAGAGAAAAACAAGCAAAGGGATTTTGCCTGCAGTGTGCTAAACACCGCAATGAAAGAAGTGGTTATGTGGGCCCAGAGCAAAAAATGACACATGATGATGTTTGAGGACAAGAAAGGTTTTATCTCTTGAGTGGAAGGTTTTTAACCAAGAGTCAGAGACCTTAGAAATGGGGACATCATTCTGCTGACTTTGGCTTTATAGTTTAAAAATTTAAATGAAAACAACCTGAATATTCCCCACATGTGCTACTTTTAAGCCACAACACCAGCGACATCACCTCCACCCCAATTCTGTCATTATGGATTTGTTCTTGAATATTTTACTTTTGCTATTATGTAATCTTATAGGAACATTAAAAAAAGATAAAATTTTACTTTTGCACCTGTTAAATTTTATCTACTTTGGGTTCCCTGCTCTTTCCTTTCAGTTTCTGTTACTCATCCCTTTCTGCTTCAAGGCTTTGGCAAGTGTAGAATCTTGCCTTCTCTACTCTCACTCCAGTTTCTTGTAAACACACTGCACAGGGCGGGGCACTGGCAGGTTTACGTCTAGGACCCAGCTTATCTCAGTGGGCCCTTCTGAAGGAGCTCCCGGGCAGCAGGACAAGGAGGGGGCATTCAGGAACATGGACATGTTTCATGGAAGAGCCAAAGTGGGAGTATTAAGAAACTGAGGAGGGGACTTGCAAAATCATGGACTAGTATAGAAAAGGAAGGAGGATACAGGGTAGTATGAGTTCTCTTTAGGTCCCAGGGCTTGCCTTGGTTGCTCAACACATGTGGCTTAAGTCATATGACTGAATGCATGCATTGCACCATGCCACTGTAGGTAGTGTTAGAGTTGCTGGACCCTGGGCCAATGTGTGCATTAATCTTACTTAATCCACACCACAGTCATGACACAGAGATGTTGTTAGGTCCTCTAATGACCAGGGTCACATAGTAGATAAATGCTGGAGCTGCAGTTTGAACTCCAAAAGTCTGAGCTATTAAGTTTCACCACTCAAACCCATTTTAGTTATGATATATTACATCCAACTTTTGACCTCTCAGTTATTTATTTTCTGCAATGGAAGGATTAAATCAAATGGCCCAATACCGATCGTAATAAGATACCTTTTATGACTATAGGAAAAAATATTATAGCCATATATTTAATGTTAATGCATTTTCCTTTTTTCCCTCAGAAAGAAGAAATTATCAAACTTATTATTGAAATATGTGGTAAGACTTAACTATCAAAAAAATTATCACTTTAAAGTACTAGCCCCACTATACACTGTGTTGGTGGGATAATGCGTTGCCTGGAAGATGTACATTACATAGCTAGTGGGAAAGTTTGAAGCTCATTTGAAAAGTCGATGGGAAACTGAAAGGAAGCAGCAAGAGAGCCTGTGGGAGTCCCGATTTAAGAAAGGAAAATCATCTTCCCAGGCTGGTTAAGGCGTGTGAAGGTGTGGGCCCAGAGTGTGTAGGCAGCGAGGTCTTTTGCAAGCACAGTGCTCATTTGTATTCAGTGACATTTACCTCAGCTCAGGAAGAAAAAGGCAACAAAGGAAATATGACTAGAAGAGCCCAACTGGCATATGAGTCCAGCCTAGCTGGGGATTATAATGTCTGCATTTTTCCTGAAGCCAGGAAGTCTTTCTCAATTGAGTTTTGAGTTGTACTCAATCCCAAAGGCAGGAGGACAGAGTCAGGAGTTCATCTTGCTTTGTAACTACTAAATGTGTTCATGGCTGAATACTTTAGACTTAAAATAGTTACCAGAAAGAGGAAGTGAAGAAAACAGATTAGCCAAAAGGCGAGAGATTAATGGAATAATCATGAAACAGTCTTCTGTGTTTAACGTGAACAGAGTCAGGAATATTGTCCTTCCAAAAAGAGAAACCCAGAACTGGCTTGTTTCCCTAAAAGCTTCGGACCTAAGAACCAGCCTAGAAGTCTCTGTGGTGATAGGCCAATTTAGACATGGCTTCTACGCTCTAGTACCTGGTTTCCTGATGGTTTTCTGTGGTAGGGTTGTTGGGCAACATGAAGATATGAATGATAATTTCTATTTCCTGGTGACTCTGGCAGTTGCTTTAAGTGGTTGTTTATTGGCCAGGTGCAGTGGCTCACACTTGTAATCCTAGCAATCTGGCAGGCTGAGGCAGTATGATAGCTTGAGCTCAAGAGTCCGACACCAGCCTGAGCAAGAGTGATAACCCCAACTCTACTAAAAATAGAAAACATTAGCTGTACATGATGGTAGCACATGCCTGTAGTTCCAGCTACTTGGGAGGCTGAGGCAGTAGGATTGCTTGAACCCAGGAGTTTGAGGTTGCAGTGAGCTAGGCTGATGCCACAGCACTGTAGCCTGCACTCTAACCCAGTGACAGAGTGAGACTCTGTCTCAAAAAATAAATAAATAAATAAAACAAATGCTTATTTATTGATGTAAATAGAAGTTTTTTATTGAGCAGCATTCTCTGGGATCACTCCCTCAGAAGATTTCATAGTATGGATGTACTGCTGGCCTCCTTCATAACGTGGAAGTCACCATAGTTGTCATTGTTGGTGATGGGAGACATAAACTAGAGTAGTTAGGGGTAGCTATTCTTTCGTAGTTTAAGGCCCCAATCCTTCCCCACAATTAAAATTTTTCATCCTATTACTTCATCCATTGGCCTTTCCAGTGAGAAAATTTCCATTTTCATACAAGGATATGGTTGAAGACTGAAATACCAGCTTTTAGATTCAGATTAAATACAAATGGTGGAGTGATAAAGAACAAATATGGGACAGTGGTTACCTCTTGGGGAGAAGGGGAGGGATGTAACTGGGAGAGCATACACAGGGTGTGCCAACTCTTTTAAAAGTGTCTTATTTTTAAATATGAGAAATGGGCACATAGGTGTTTATTATTTTATCCACTACTGTGGGTTTTTTCCAACATATTATTTCTTTAAAAGTCAAGTGTAGAATTCAGAAGGGAGAGAGTTGTCAGCTGTCTTCACAATCACAGAAAAGGAAGGTAATAATTCAGCTCTCAGGTTCATTTGTGCCCTTCTCTCTGCTCCCCTCCCCAATGTGATGTCAATCAGTGATGCTTTGATTTTCATTCCTGCAACATTTCTATCTGAACGTTCATCCTTTAGGTTGCGGGCCCAAATGCAAAGAGACACCTCTAGAGCTGCTGTTTGTGATCGACAGCTCAGAAAGTGTGGGGCCAGAGAACTTTCAGATCATCAAAAATTTTGTGAAGACTCTGGCTGACCGAGTTGCTGTGGACCTTGCCACGGCCCGCATAGGCATAATCAACTACAGCCATAAGGTGGAGAAGGTGGCCAATTTGAAGCAGTTCTCCAGCAAGGACGACTTCAAGCTTGCTGTGGACAACATGCAGTATCTGGGAGAAGGCACCTATACAGCCACCGCTCTCCAAGCAGCCAATGACATGTTCGAGGACGCGAGGCCAGGCATAAAGAAGGTGGCCTTGGTCATCACTGATGGGCAGACTGATTCCCGAGATAAAAAGAAACTGACGGAAGCGGTGAAGAACGCCAGTGATGCCAATGTGGAGATATTTGTCATTGGGGTGGTGAAGAAAAATGACCCCAACTTTGAAATATTCCTCAAAGAAATGATTCTAATTGCTACTGACCCAGAGCATGTTTATCAATTTGATGACTTCTTTACCCTGCAAGGTGAGGAAGGCTATCTTTCTCAGGGGAAAGGAATTTGCATTGTTCTTCCAAATGCCACATCACTGGATTATCCTGACCAAACAGGGAAATTAAGTGAATAAGGCTTATGCCAGCATTAAACTGTAACACGTAAACTTCAGAAGGTAAAAAAGTTTAGTATCATCCAGTTCGGAGGGTAGAATTCCTTGTCTTTATTCATGTGTGATTAAGTGTGAGTTGGCTTTAGAGTTGTTTAACTGGGCTCCATGGTCAATGGACAGGGATGAAGAGAAAGAATGGGACTTGGGAATATTGCTAAGCTTAGTTAATGTTCAGAAAGTTGCTTAACTAAAATAAGGGACTGAGCAACCCAGCAGCAGGGCAGAAAACAGACTTGATCAAAATGAATCAAGAAGTGCATGTTGAATGAAAAAAGTTACGGTAATCTAGAGAGATGAGAAATGCAAGTAACTGGGATTATTTTGAGGGCATGCTCTATTCTCTATTTTTATGAAAACAGATAATGATGAGTAAATAAGTTGATGTCAGGAATTTATCACATAGAACAACCTTTTGGATGTTCATTATACAATCAATGCTAATTGGACGGGCTTCCCTATGCTAAGTTCACCCTTTCACATTAACTGATATGTATTAATGAGGCATTTAAGAAACTGACTCGTCTGTGATTAAATTATAGCTAGTATCACTTTACAGTGAAATTATCTTCCAATTCTTTGGATACTGATGACGAATTATAGCAGGGCCTGTACCTGGCAAGCTGGTAGAACAAGTGGAAGTTATTCTTAACATGGTTGCATGCTTCAGTTTGGCTCCATCCTCCCTCCTCCACCCACTTGGGAGTGGGGCGTGAGTGGCGGGGCACAGACTCTCAATGCCTCATGCCCTGCCTACTCCAGCTACCAGCACAGCTGGCCCTATGGATAGCATGCCACGCTCAGAAGTTTTCTCTTTTCTATGTCTCTCCCTCTCCAGGGCTTTCTAACCTGGGGTTCCATTTCCTCAACACCCTTCTGGGTGACTGGTGGTTGACCCTGTGTATTTAATCTCACTGAGCTGTGACTGTGTTAGAGAGGCCAGAGACATTTCAGAGCCAACTTATATTTTAATCATTGAAGAGCTTTGTCATCTGTCTGCAGGACTTAGTAATTTATTATAGCCAGTGAGCAATTTATTTTTGGATTGGATGGCCTTTTGCTATCCCTAAAACCAGAGATAATAGCCTATTCAACTTATTATGGGTGAGGCTATCCCTTTACGTAAAGTAATTCACAGTTAACAGACACTTTAAACAGCATTTAAATCATTCTTTTGCCTCTTTGTGCCATCATATAATATTAAATTGTTTTATTTTAGATGGCCTCATCAGATGATGTAAAAATGCTTTATAAGTTAGTTCACTTAGCAGTTGATATCAAGTAATGGGAAATTGCTTATTTTCAGGAGAGTAAAGATCTCTTTAAACAGGTTTTAAATAACATTTCATTGCTTCCACTATCTCCCTTTTCTACTTCTCTTTTAAAAGACACCCTGAAGAAAAAATTGTTTACAAAAATTTGTGAGGATTTTGATTCCTATCTCTTTCAAATTTTTGGTTCGTCATCACGTCAACCTGGACTTGGGATATCAGAGGCAGAACTTGGTGAACCTACTCCAGAGCCTCACAAAGAAACTTCTGAGTCAGTAAGTGACAATCTCTCTTACTTCATGACCTTCAAATGGTATGTTCTGTCTATTTTATATCAAAGACCATTTTTCCCTGCACCATCAAGAATGAGCTGGGGTATGTGTATTTTCAAGTCCTTGGCTCTAAATGGTAGTATCTTGACTCCAGATTTCCAGTTCTGAAATAGCTTTGGGGAGTGTAAACATGAATATGGCATTTATTTAAAATTCCATACTTTATAAGTAATTATTTATTATATGTTGCAAAATATTTTTATGTTATACCACCAAAGTAATCACGTATGCTAGAACAAATTAACACTGTAATACTTGCATTCACCCAATTGCCATGCTGTGCAGATTCTTTATGTCAGGGTACACAATTCTCTGTCCTCCATTGGTGCATCCACTCCCCACTTTGTACCTTTTCAAGTTTTTTCAATATGTGCACATGCCCAGCTGGCCTGTCTCCCATGCTTTAAGCCATGCTCTTGCTCATTTAGCTTCCACCTCCTGTGCTCACAGTGGGGACTGGGAGAGAGGACGCACATGCACGTGATGCAAAGGGGGTGCTCTATGTCAGAGCTCCCTGATCATGTGGCATGGGAAGAACTACCTCCTGAGTGTATTCAGACAAATGTGACCATCCTCATTGCAAGCTTCTGGAACTAACTTCAGCCAATCAGATCATGAGCAACTATTCGATTCTTTTAGATAAAAATCGAGGAGCCTCCCATCATTTCTAGTGAGTGCTAGTCTCTTTCCCACCAACTTACAACTAAAGCAAGTCTTGACCGATATCTACTACACACATGGACATCCTCTGGCAAGCGGGCACACTGCGGTTGTGTCCCACTCTGTAAGTTCAGTGAAGTTCTGCACTGTCCTTTTATGAAGGCTTCATGTACATGAAGAGTCATCATGAGCAAGTGCAACGGTATCCTAACATCAGGACTTAGCTAACAGTCTAGTTAGACTAAGGCCATGAGAAACATCCAGATCAGTAGTTGGACCAAGGGCCATTCAGGGATCAGGCCTAGGAAACCATTACTAAGGACACAGACTGTAGGACTCACTAGATTTTATACTCTGTTTGAAAAAGGGCAGAAAGGCCTCTAACATACTTCTATTTGATTAAATACTAACAGACTCTGAAATGGGTACTGCCTTTAGATTATAGATTGAAATTAACACACACATTTATACCACATGGTCTATACCAGGGGTCAGAAAACTGTAAAGGGCCATATACGCAATACTTTGGGCTTTGTAGGCCATTTGATTTCTGTATCAAATTCCTGACTCTGCCTTTGAAGTGCAAAAGTAGCCATAGACAATACTTAAATGATCATGACTTATTTTATAAAAATAGTCTTATCAGACTTACCTATAAAAACAGATGGAGACTTGGATTTGGCCCACAGAGGTTTACCAACTCTGGTCTATACTGAACATTTTAAAATAAATTACAGACAATAATGCTTGTAGTCTGTCTGCTATTGGGGCCTTGTCTGTTTTTGTGACTTACCACTTTGTTCCTCCCCTAGTCAATCCATGTCCCTGTCTAAAGTCTTCCTAAACAAGAAGCAGCTCAGGTTTAATCCAGGAAGTGATGCCTAAACTGAGTCCTGCTCATAATGACTGAATCAAATTTTTGCTATATTAACACCAATGAATTCCAGTAGCATGCATTGATCATTTACTGCTGTGCTAGGTGGTGGCTCTTATGACATGGTTTGTGCCTGAGAGAAGCCCACATTCTATGAGGGAGACAAGTAAGTACAGGATGCATTAGAAGTTTTAGCAGAGCTGTGGAGGAAGAGAATGTGTAATGGAAAGTATCTTAGTCTGCTTGGGCTGCTGTAACAAAGATATTACGGACTGAGTGGCTAAAACAACAAACATTTATTTCTCATAGTTCTGGAGGCTGGGAAGTCCAAAATCTGGTGTTTGTGAGGGCTTGCATCCTGGCTTATAGACAGCCACCATCTTGTGTCCTCACGTGGCTGAGAGATAGCTCATCTCTCTCATGTCTCCCAAGGGCACTAATCCCATTCATGAGGGCTCTACCCTCATGATCTAATTATACCCAAACAAAGGTCCCACCTCCAAATACCATCACATTGAGGATTCAGGTTTTAGGATATGGATTTTTGGAGGGACACAAACATTTAGCCTATCACAGAAGGCTTCACAGAGGAGGTGGCATTGAGCCAAGTTTTTAGAATAACTAGGAGTTTTTCAAGGGAAGAGTAGTGTAAAATGTGTTTCCAGCAAAGAGAACCTGTGGAAAAGGGGTGATTCCAAAGTGGCATGGCATTTCAAGAAAGTCAGTCAAGTTCAGTCTAATTGTAGCATAGAGTCTGTGTGTGGCAGAATGGTGAGAGTTAAAGCTGGACAGGTAATGTGAGGACTAATTATAAATGGTTTCATGTATCAATCAAGGAGCTTGAACTTCATCCATAGGCCAGGTGGCCAGACACAACAGAGGAGTTTTTAAAGCAAGGTTCAAACGGTCATATTTTGTTCACAGGAAGTATACCCCTGGTTGCAGTGAAAGATACCTAGGAGAAGGAGGTGTGGAAACTGCAGGTGAGGAAACCATGATAGTCCAGGTAGAAGACAACAAGGCTCTGGATGGAAGGCAGGGCCAGTAGGAGTAAAAAAAGAGACACAGATTGAAGCCATTTCTAGGGTAGAATTAACAGAATGTAGTGATTGAATGGTTTGAAGGTTAGGGAGAGGGAGGGGTTTTGGTTATGACTATTGGGTTTCTGGCTTCAAGATGGTATGGATTGAAACATCATATACTGAGATGGAGAATACAGGGAATAAGATGGGCTTTTTGCAGAGGAAATAATAAGTTCAGTTTGCACCATGTAAAGCAGAGATGCCTGAGGGACTTCCAAGGCAGTTATGATACAGAATAAGAAACAGCAAGAACATGTGCCTCTGTATCATGTCCCAGCAATTCTGATGGCCTTGAGAGACAAATGACATTAACAGACTAAGAAAGATGAAGTGTGCTAGTAACAGGGATGGGGAGGACATGAGAAGAACTATCCAAAATAGTCTATAACACTGCGAGCCACATGGAGGGAAGGTCTCTCTGGGAGCCTTTGACTCCAATAGTGGGAGCTTGCAATGAACTTGAGCTTCTTTGTACCAGTCCATGGCCTGTTAGGAAATGGGCTGCCCATCACCGTCTGAGCTCTGCACCCCACCCCTAACCCACGACACTCCACTGGTTTGTGGAAAAATTGTCTTCCATTAAACCAATCTCTGGTGCCAAAAGGTTGGGAACTGCTGCTCTAGACCTTCTACCCTCACTGTCTTTGCATAAGCACCAAGGCAAAACTGAATTTTTGAGCAGTGATTTCCTAATAGATATTTAGTCTGAACAAACATGCATGCATTTATATTCATATTTCAGTCCCCAGTATACAGTCATGCATTGCTTAATAACGGAGACACATCCTGGGAAATGTGTCATTAGGCAATTTTTTCAGCCCCTATTGCTCCCAGGCTACAAATCTGTACAGAAGCACATTATTGTTCTGAACACTGTAGGCAATTATAACATAATGGTAAGTATTTGTGTATCTAAACATATCTGAACATAGAAAATGCACAATAAAAATGCAGTATTATAATCTTATGGGGCAACTGTCATTTATGCAGTCCATGGTTGATCAAAATATTGTTATGTGGTGCATGACTGTGTATAGTATACATATATGTATATACACACAAATGATATAAAATATGTTTTATAAAAAATATAAATGTTTTTATATCTCTGTGCATGCATATCTACCTTTATATAATAACTATAATTACAAATTTATCTAAAATAAAGTGACTCTGTCAAAACCTTTAGATTCTAACATTGTTCCTGATCCTACCCTAGGAGACATTGCAAAGCAAGTGAACAGTTATCTCAGAAGTATCATTTCCCTTTTGATGTCTTTCTTTTCTTTCTTGTCCCTTCTGTCACTTCCTTAGGGTACCTAGCTCTGTTCGTCCTTCCTCCTCTTCTTTCTACCAAAGTCTGTTCTTAGGGGAAAATTTGATATCAGCTCTTTACACTTTAGTGTGAAATCTAAGTCAGTGGGTTTCCATCTCAAAGAAGAAGTAACATTTAAGCATCATATCTAATTGTTGAATGAGACTTGATCCTGATTCAGATATACTCTACGTATCTGGAAACAGGTATGTTGAGAAATACGGTAAGCAGAAGGATCGCCCCAGGTTTTACTAAATCCCTAATACTTAAGCAACCCCCTGCTCTGTTCTTCATACAGTCCAGTCTTGGGAAGCTAAACACATACATCCATTCTACTCTGTCCCTCTCCTGCAATCTCAGGATAATTTACACTTTCTTCTGGAATTTATCACATTGTATGTTGTTAATAATTGTTTATGAATATACCTTAACTTTATAATGGGTTTAAATTCCTGAGAACATGATCTGTGTCTAATTAAACTTTGTGTCTCACTGGTGACCCAAAATAGTGCTTTGTTTTACACACAGTAGGTGCTCAATACATGCTTAGAGACCAAATGAATGCTATAGCATTCATTTGAGCTAAAAAAGAAATCTGAAGATTTTCTTCAATAAAAGGCATCAATTACACTGTTAAAAAAAAGATTGTATACATAAACATACAAAGATCCTTATATTTGATGGGATTAATAATGTTAACACTTCATATTCCTTTATTCTTTCTGGGTTTGGCCAGTTGTGTTAAGATTTCCAGAATATAAATGGGAATGTGGCAATAAATCAAGTAAACATCAATTGATCAGGCCAACAGGTGATATTCAGTAATGGTCCATTAAGCAAATACATGTATTAATTTTTTGCATGAGGTCACTTTCTGCCATTCTAATTGCATTAATAAGTAATGTCAGTGCACACACAGGGTGTTTATTCCCTGGAGCTGATTTCTTGTAATATTTTAGATTTTTTTTCCCCTTGAAGAAGTAGAAAGAAAATAAACTCTACTTTTTCAAAAAACTTCTTTCTTGTATTATGAAAAGTCATTTCTGACTGCAAATAGCTTAAATAACTGGCAGCAGAGGCGTTTTCTTCCTGTAGAAAAGAGGCTGCCAGATTCCCGTGCAGAGCGATTCCACGACAGCCCAGAGACTGAGACAGCCCAGCCAGTGGGGACGAGCCCCCCTCGGTAGCTTCTGCACCAGGCAGGGGAGGCTTAGTGGAGGGAAGCGGGGGGCTGTGAGTTTCCTCCTTTCCCTGACACTGTCCTGATATGTAGTTCAATGCCAGCCTCCAGTCTAGATGCAGGCTCCTCATTTCTGTGAGGAAAATGCTCTTCTGTACCCACGTACGCTGCAGAAGACTGGCACACCAGCCAACCCTGCTGGCTGTCCCCCCCCAGTCCATTCTCTGTCTCAGTGGGACCCCAGGACCAGTCCCCATATCAGCTCATTTCTTCCCTGCCGTTGTTATCACACAAGCTGCTCCAAGTCTCCGTATCCTTCTTGTGTCTTTTCCATCCTTTAACTCCCCTTTCTCCACACTCATTCTTACTTCATCTCAAGATGCAGCAAAGAAAGCTGCTTCGGAAACTGGGCTCCATGGCAGGTTTTTCACCAACTGGAGACCTGAGCAGGTTCAGACTTGATAATGGAACTGCAAGTGCCCCGTCATCCCCGAATCGGAACCCCGGCTCTGTCCTCGACTCTGGGGTGACACATTTTAGTCCTCTTCCTGAGCTCTTAGGCCTGTTCCCCTCTGCCTCTTCCACAATTAGAACTTTGCTTCGCTGCTGTGCCCTTTCTCCCCAATATTTCAGACTCCTTCCTTAGGGTCAGTAAACAGGTTTCCTAACCCTCATCTTAAGTCACGTATCCCTCTTGCTACTACCCTCTTTTTATCTTTTTATAATAAAATTATCCCACAGACACGTCTTTGCTATCTCTCTTTCTCTCTCTCTCGCTTTCCCTCCCTCTCTCCTACTTCCCTCTCTCCCTTTCCTGCTCCCTCCTGCTCTGTCCCTCATGCTCAGCTTCCTTCCCATCCACTCAGGAAACCCTCTGGTCAGCCTCCCTAGTAGCTGGGACTACAGGTGTGCACCACCACGCCTGGCTAATTTTTAAAAAATTTTTAGTAGAGACGAGGGTCTCGCTTTTGCTCAGGTTGGTCTTGAACTCATGACCTCAAGCGATCCTCCTGCCTTGGCCTCCCAGAGTACTAGGATTACAAGTGAGAGCCACCATACCTGGCCCGCCTATTTTCTTGAGGTCTCAGTTTTCTCATTTGTAAAATAAGGGATTATTACTGGAGTGTTCTTCCTGTTCTAAAAGTACATAATTATAGTGCTCAAAACCACGCCAGAATGCAGGGCATTATACTGTACTAGTGTATGAGAGGGCTTACACTGAATAAAATCCTGCTTTCCACTGTCTATGAAAGTCCCAGTCAATCCGAGGAGGTGCAGCCCAAATTCAGGGTGTTCCTGAAGGCCCTCAGCAACCTTAAAATGCACGTAAATGGCCTTCCGTTTAAGTCCGTTAAGTGCTGAGAGACCTGGTAGAGAAGTGTTATCACCTGGGAAGAATTAATCAAGAAGGGTCCCGAGAAGTCAGACACCTGGAAGGCTCTGGCTGGGGAGCAGCTGGCAGTAGCTAGAGTCCTCACAGCCAAATGAGAGAAATTTTGACCTGAGCTGCTGGGAGAATGCTAAGTCTGAACATAAGGGCTAATGCAGATGATCATTAGCATTCATCCAGAGCAGACATGAGCTCAGATATGAAGAACTTGTCTGTAATATATGCAAGATTCTGGGTAGGGAATTATGAGGAAAGTGTTTGAAAATCAGAAACCAAAAGACATTTTGGAACGGAGCGGCGCCTGGTCAGTAATCCTCCTCAGCTCAGCCATTCATGTTCCTGGGATGCTGCACTGAGTCTGTTTCCTCCCCTTAAAGATCAGCTCAAAGGCTGAAAAGGAATGATGATAACACATCTGCTTGTCCAGCTGCACGGAGCAGCCCTGCACTCCAGGTGTCAGCCCTTCACATGCCCCTAGACTCCTCTTTTATGCCTTGTGCTGTGGTGAGCCCCTGCTTGGAGCTGAAACCATCCCTGTCCTCCAAGGCAGGCCAGCGTGGCAGGAATAGAAATGAGCAGAGCTGATAGGTTTGTGATTTTAGGTTTAAGATTTATGAAAGAGAGCAGGAAAACAACAGACACTTGAATGCTTACCACCCAGAAATAACCAGTGTTTCCTTGTGTTCCCTCACTCTTGCTTCAGATAAAGGCTTAGCTCTTTCCTCCAGAGCTTTTTCCTCCTCCTCTCTCCACAGGCAACCACTATCATGAAGTGGTGTTTATTCTGCCGGTGAAGTTTATGTTGCTTAAATACCACTTTTATAGTTGGAAGTATGTTAGGGCCTAATCCTTTTTATTTTAAAAATGATAACATTAAAGCCTAGAGGAATTGAATAATCCGAAATTGTCTCTCTCTTTCTCTGCAAATCCTTATTAAGTTCAGCCTGATGAGTATAATAGAGAGACTCTCATCCATTAATTTATTTAATGGCTAGTGTTGGCCCTTTCTGTGCTATAGAGGTAGATGAAGAGGAAGAGAAAGAAGGAAAGAAAGATGTGGCATAGGTTTAATTTCTCTTATCAAGGGAGCGATATTTATGCATGTAAAATAGGAAATGATACAAAATAGTGGAGGGAAAGAAAATCTTTCTTTTCCCTGTACTTACCTTAAGTTGATTGGCTGGGGCCCTATAAATTAAACTGACAAAAGACAGATTAGCAAGAGAAAAACTAAGAGAAGTTTTTAACTGTGCAGTGTGCAAACACAGAGGATTACTCAGTGATGAGTTACTCAAAAGGGTGACTAGAACTTGGAGCTTATATAGCATCTTAACAAAAGAACAATAAATTTTAGAGGAATGACGAGACAAAGGAAATGAACTCTGAGCTTCTAAGGTGGCAAATCATGGGAAGGTAAGTATAGGGGGGAATTAATAGAAGATGAGAGTGAATTAGTGGTTTGTTATGTGAAGTGGGCTAAGGATATAGAGTTGTCTCCAATAATTAACTCAGTCTGTTCTGGCAGAGAGGGGAGGGGGAACGACTTTACAAATTTATGTCTTGTTCTTAGGAAAATGGTGGAGGGCAGAGAACTTGTATCAGCTTCTTTATTGTCTTCAGCTCAAAATAATCTATATGCCAATGTGACATATTTTGGGGTGGCCTATTCTGCTACTGTTCAATAGGGTAGGACTATGAGTTACATTCTATACAATCAGGGCCAAGAGCAGAAGAGTCAGAAGGTACTGACTGGGTTACTGGAGCAGGTTTTGCAGTTGGAGACCAACTCCTCCTGAGCTGGGGTGGGAGGGTCAATATTGAGAGCCTGAGGCAGAATGAAGAGGAAGAAGGAAGGAAAGGTTGTAGCCAGATATCCTGGGAGTATCAGAAGGCAAGGTTATAAATGTGGGGAGGCAACAGACTGTGGCAGGGCTGTGTGGATCAGCTGAAGAGTGTTTCACCAGCAAACTGCTGCTTATTTCTTTCTCCAGTCATAATATCTAGTAAATGTGATTGTTTAGGAAAAGACACTCCTAGAGAGTATGCAAACTTATAAAAATGTTTTGGAGGGGACTTTCTCTCAAAAGCCTTAAATATATGTGTTCTTTGACCCAGCAATTAGCCATGAGGTTTATAACAGGGAAAAAAAGGAAATAAGCATTCAAAAACACCATTGTATTAGGTATAGTCTATATTTAAAATAGTGTCATAGAGTCGCAGTAAAAATATACGAAATGATCATAATATAGTAAATAAAAAAAACAGCATACAGCATAGAAAACCAAGCATAGTATTTTTTGTGTTAAAACAAAAAGTATATGCACATAGAAAAAAGACTGGGGAAAAACATCTGAATATCAACAATAATTATCTCTGGGAGGTGGAATTACTTTTGATTTCTATTTTCTTCTTTTTGATATCTTTATTTTCTAAAATTCCCCTCAATCAACACTTTTGCTTTTGTAATAAGGAAGAAAATTATATTAGGTTATTAAATATGAAATGTCTGATTAATTAAGTACCAAGTTTGACATTGATTATCTCTGACATTTCACTTTGACACTTGTTTTATTTTTATAGTGAAAGTACATCCTCATACTTTCAAATGCATAGTTTGTCTTGTGATTATCTTTCAAATTTTTTTTTAAGAGCAATTTTTGTGAAACCATGGATAAGTCAAAAACTTCATGCTATTTTCGAATATGAGTTCTATTGTGGAACCAATGCTGCACAGACAGCTTGAAATATCAACGAGGTATTTGGGAAGGGTGTGGCTAATGAATTCACAGTACATCAATGGTTTGAGAAGTTCCATTCTGGTGATTTTAATCTTGAAAATGAGCCATGTGATCAACTTGAGACCAAGGTGGATAATGATGAGCTGAAAGTTGTAGAAAAAGGAAATCCATCTCAACCTACAAATTAATTAGCAGCAGGGTGTGACATTACTAGTCCAACAATATTGGGCCCTTTGAAACAAATGGGGAAGGTAAAGAAGCTGAATAGATGGGTTCTGCATGAATTAAATGAGCATCAGAAAAGAAATTGTCTCAAAGCTTGACTTTCTTTGCTGTCATGACATAAAGGTGAACCATTTCTATACCATATCATTACATGTGATGAAAAATGGATTCTTTTTGAAAGCTACAAGCATTCAGCACAATGTTTAGATAAAGATGAAGTGGCAAAACACAGTCTAAAACTGAATATTCATCAAAAAAAAGCTAATGATGTCTGTTTGATGGCCCAGCACTGGTATTATCCACCACAGCTTCATGAAACCTGGTCAACTGATTACAGTGGATGTCTATTGCAACCAATTGGATAAAATGATGAGGATGTTTGCAATTAAGTAGCTTAGATTGGTCAACAAAGACAGGCCAATCCTCTTCTAAGACCGTATGTCGCATAAACAACGCTGCTCAAACTACAGAGGCTGGACTTGGAAACTCTCTGTCATCCACCATATTCACAACCAGATCTTGCACCACCTGACTACCACTTCCTCCAGGCTTTGGACCACTTGTTGCAAGGAAAAATACTCAATTCTCAACAAGCTGTGGAAAACACCTTTGGCAATTTCATCACCACTCACTCTCCAGGCTTCTTCACTGCTGGCATAAACAAGCTACCATTAAGATAGCAAAACTGTGTCCATAATTTAGACACATATTTTGATTAATTGTACTGCTTCTTGTTTGAGATATAATAAACTAAATTTTTGATTCAAAATTGGACATTTCATATTTAATGACCTTAATATCTAGGATGGAGCTGAGCCAGCTGCAGACAATTGGAGGAAGTCCACGTGAGCACACATTTATTCATGCGTCCATTCAAAAATTAATGAGTACCTGTTATGTAACTGAACTGTTGTAATCCTGGGGATTCAGAAGTGATCAGCACAGACAAAGGTTAGCTGTGGCTGCCCCATAGTCATCAGAGACCCAGGACTCTTTCATCGTGGCACTTCCCAATCATCAGCACATGTTCTCTCTTCAAGTTTTCCTAATTGTCACAAATGGATACTGCAGTTCTAGTGATCAAATCGAGGCTCCTAGTTCGAAAAAAGAAAAAGAGCAGATGAACAAGGGTGCCTCCCGGATATTTTAGCCTCTTTAAAGGCTTCCCAGAAACACTACCCTATAACTTTCACTTACTCTCATTGGCCATCTCTAATTTCAAGGTAGATTAGAAAATGAAGTCTTCTAGTTGAGCATGTTGCCTTCTGGTAAAATTGATTTTTACTTAGGAAGATGGAGAAAATGAATATTGAATTGGCAACCAGCAGGCCCTGTCACAGAGATCGTAGGTGAGGCCATGTCCCAGAGAAGTTAAGTGGAGCCGGGTCCTAGACAGGGCCATCGAGATTAAATGGAAGAGGAACACTTCTTCCTTCCTCAAGGACAGGAGCGAATTCTGATGAACAGACTTTTTATCTCACTGAGTTTTCAACAACCTCATTGGTTCACTATCCTATCTGTCCTCAATTTTACAAGTTTTCTTCTATTTTACACAAAGTGATTGACGTAGATTTACTCTCAATACTCTCGTTTCCCAAAGGAGTTTCTCTTAATCTGCTGAGATTATTTTAAGGTTTGGGAACTCATAACATGTAGACAAATTTTTAAAAATTAGGTTTGTCCTTCCAGCATTTTCTTTAAAAGTTTTTTTTATTGTTTTGCAACAAAATCTGAAATTATGTTCCTGGCATAAGTTCTTCTACGCACTTTGGCATCGTCACGAACAAGTACAGCATTGTGTTGTGAGTCTCTCCACCCTTCCCACGTGTCCCCCATTGTCCTGCAGTTCCTCTCTCGCTGCCACATGGGCACACAGCATACGCAAGGCTCTCTCTCTCTCTCTCTCTCTCTCTCTCTTTCTTTTTTTTGTATTCCACAGATATTTCTTTTTAAGGTTAATAAAATACATTCAGGACATGCAATTGAGCCTAAGTGTTCCTAATTACTTTCGTGAGCTCAACAGAGTTTAACTTGAATTTTCAGGCAGAGATTTTTAAATTATTATGATTTGATTTGATTTCAAGCCAAACACCCTGGGTTTTCCATGGTCTCTCACTATAATCTCACTTCACGTTTGCCACTGTCAGCCTGGCAAAGCAGCCCTTTTTCCCAAAGGACAAGCTGTTTCCAGGAGTTTCTATAATCACACACTTATCCTAGTTTTCTGTTTCTATTACCAGGAAGTTTCTTGTTAGGGAACCATCATAATGTATTTGGGAGCTACCTATGAAATGTACGTCCCTTAGAGTCTCAGAATGTCCTGAGGTCAAAAAATTTCTGTAATGTTTATTAAGATTGCTTATATACTTTGGTTAAAAAAAATAGTCCATATCTCAATTTTTTGCAGTAATACAGAAAAATAATTCACCCACATTTTTGATTTTTTTAAAGGTAGTGTAGTAAAACTAACAAAGAACTAATCTTTCCCTTTGCACACCGTATCTCTACTTCTTTTTTCTCCATCTCTATGTGGCTATTAACCATATTATTTCTAATATTCAGAGCTTCCAAAGCAGTGTCAAAAACAAATTCTGGGGACATGCTAGGTTCAGGACTTGGGGAAATATATTTCACAGTAAAAACTGAACTTTCCTTTAAAGAATACAATCATAGATATAAAACAAAACAAAGCAAAACAAAACAAAAAAACAGCATGCACACACCCAAAAACCTATGTAGAAATCACTTAACAGACAAGACAAATTTGCCACTAAAGTTGTGGCCTATAAAAATGACAATAAAATGGCTAAATAGTGGACATCTGTTGTGCTTTCTGCACCCAGCATTCCCCTCTCTTCTGGAATAGGCACACCTTTTTCCTAAAAAAAATGCAGTTCATGTGGTTTCAATGAGGCTTACCCTACCTTCTCCCCATTTTCAGTAAGGAGACCAGAGCATGCCAGGAACAGCCTGGTGTAAGAAACCTGGTTTAGGTTTCTTACACCAGCAGACCCCAACTTTTTTGGCACCAGGGACTGGTTTCATGGAAGACAATTTTTCCATGGAGGGGGCCAGGGAGTGGATGGGGAGGTGGCAAGGGCAGGATGGTTTTGTGATGAATTTGCAGCTGCTCCGCAGTGCCAGCATCACCACC
Organism: Avahi laniger; assembly: GCA_963575035.1. Classification (NCBI taxonomy): domain Eukaryota; kingdom Metazoa; phylum Chordata; class Mammalia; order Primates; family Indriidae; genus Avahi; species Avahi laniger. Next base: position 9,534 of record CAUYSK010005822.1, on the reverse strand, counting down.
TCAGCTCCACCTCAGATCATCAGACATTAGATTCTCATAAGGAGCGTGCAACCTAGATCCCTTGCACGTGCAGTTTACAATAGGGTTTATGCTCCTATGAGAATTTAATGTCGCCACTGATCTGATAGGAGGTGGAGCACAGGCAGTGATGTGAGTGATGGGGAGCAGCTGTAAATACAGATGAAGCTCCACTCACTTGCCCACAGCTCACCTCCTGTTGTAGAGCCCAGTTCCTACCAGGCCACAGACTGGTACCATGGCCCAGGGTTGGCGACCGCAGCCTTACACGGAAGTAGTAAAAGAAAAGGCCTTCCTCCCTCTAAGGTGGCAAGTTCTAAGATAAATGAAATCTGGAGCTGCCTACCTCCACAGTTCCTAACCATGGAAATAAGCCATCTACAGCAGATAAAAATGAGGCCAGCATGTAAAGAGAAGTCAGGAGAAGCAAGATGGAAAGAGACAGGCCCTGAAAACGACATTTGGGAGCCGTGAGTTAAATGTATTTCTTTTCTGCTTTAAAGAGTTTGTATTGAGTTTCTGTTATTTGTACCTAAGAGTCCTTGACTATTACAGACCAGAAGACAAATACACCAAAAACCTTCTGGAAAAACTAAAGATATCTGTTGGTGTATACAGTTAACATAGGTCTTAATCAGACAGATTTTGAAAATTTTCCAGATTGTTTTAGCAGATTTACTATATGCACTAATTATTTACATTGAGTTGCTTTGATGTCTGCCAAGTCTTTCACAATCAGCTCTTTCAGATAAACTCTAAATCACACATTTGTTTAAATGTAGGCTCTTTGCATAACTAGTAGAATCCTTTTAAACACTTTGCTGATCAATAGTATCTTAACCAATTAAAATTTAGGGATGAATAGAGGGATAAAATTCAAACCAATCATTTCCATGGTTTTTATTAACTTTGTGAAACACTGTGTCAAGAGAGAATATTATTAAAATGAGTGCTCTGTATTATTTAGAGATTCTACTTACCTATTATATTAAAGATGGCAAATTTTTTGCATAACTTTCTTAGGGTACTTCTTTTAGATTCCCAAAATAATTTAGTTTCCTCTGTGTCACTAATATTTGGAAAGGTCTGGTATTTTAAAGTATCTTCTATTTCATGAGTTGTCACAAGGAAAGAACATCTATTCCTGATCATTTTAATGGATGTTGTTAAAATTATCAGCATATGGCCTTAGATGCTTCAATTTAAAAGATTGATTTCTGTCATCCAATAACCTACCATTTGGTTGGTGAAAAGCCAGCTTCTCGATGTGCTGTAAGTAATCATAAAGGTAAAAGATAGTCATGGCTCTAAAGAGCAAAGTCATGAACAGCACAACAGCTGTAGCAAGTGTGCCTGTCCCAAAGTCTGCATCTCACCTCTGCTGGAAAGAATGGCAGGCAGTGGGATCTTGTGATATGAAATTCAGAACCCAGGAAACAGAACTCAGTTAGTATACATCTAAGAGAGAAGAGAAAATAATAAAAATTGTCCTTAAGTATTAAGAGCTAGTATAACCCCTATAATCTAAGCCAAAACTCAAGAAATAAACTTGAGGAATTTGAACTAAAAAATGCTTTATCTTCAGCCACCTTGAGAATGACAAGTGGTCGAAACAGCAGGGAGAAATGAACTGTCATTCAAACTTATCCAAGCTATTGAGAAGCAACTCAAAATACACATCCCGGGGGTGGTTGTCCACCCACATCAATCATAGTTGTTGAGAAACAAAACATATTTGTTATTGATCTAGTCAAGATGAAGGGCTTATTCTACCTTAAGTAGGCCTTAACTGCCATGACCTTAGGAACTACAGCCCTTCTCCTTCTGCCAAAGTTAGTATTCATATACATGCTATGGCAATATGGATTAACCATTTACATTGCCATTTTAATTTTTATAAATCATAAACAATGGTTTTCAAACATTAAGAAGAAAATGCATCACCTCCAGAAGCCGTGGGAATCTGTCTTCAAACAATATAAATCCAACAGCCCATGAGTCACACACTGGGTGAGTCAGTCAAACCAAGGGCTCTGCTGAGCTGATGATTCATCATTAAATTGAATTCGTATTCATGTTTCCTCATGCTTGAAGGCAAACACAAGAGATTAAATTATTTTTAAGATGCATCTTCTTGACAAACACACCAGACTTGCAAATAAAAAGAGTATAACTTCATTTGTTGTCAAGCTTCCCTGAAGTAAATCAGGTATCTCTGCACAGCACAGACAGCCCTGTGTTTCAAAAGCCACTGAGAGGTATGAACACACAGGGCAAGACAAGAGAGACCTCAAATGCCCAGGTCTTGACCTTCTTGCACATCAGGGGCTTATCGGGGATGTTTGAAAGTAAGAAGAGGGAGCCTTCAGCTCTCATTATCTTCCTGTGCAATGTGGGCAAATCACTGTATTTTCTTGAACCTCAGCTCCATTGTTGATAAAACTAAAATAGTGCAAATCAACCTATGATCCGACCAGGTTATGGGTGAAGATCGAACATACGGTTCTCCCTCCATACTCTCAAAGAAAAAGAAAAAAGAAAAGCATCTTTACTCTGGCCTTGTCTGAACACCTATAATTCCTACTTATTATTGTTTTTGAATTAAAGTATTTATTCTCAACCCTGCTTCATGATAGGGTCACCTGGGGAGCTTTTTAAAATGTCGTTACCCAAGCCCCATCTTAAACTAAATTACAGTCTCTGGAGGTGGGGACTTAGGCACTCACTGGTAATTTGTTGAAGCTACCCAGGCGTGGCTGAGAGCCATGAGAACACTGGTTCTCATAGTGTGGGTCCCAGACCAGCCTCAGCATCACCTGGGAACTTGCTGGAAATAAAATTCTTGGGCCCCACCTCAGATTCACTGAGTCAGACACTTTGGGGGCAGGATCTAGCAATCTGATACACATTTTAACAAGCCCTCCAGGGGATGCTGATGCCAGCTAAATTTAGAGAACATTGCAATAGATAAGGTATTAAAGATCCCAGTTAAAACTCAGAACCTAGAAATGGTAACATGATGAATTACTAGATTGACGCTGGTACTTTAGGTTGAATTCGTTTGTAATTTCAATATATTAATCATTTAAACTGTTCCTGAAAAAATGAGACAGAAGATAATAAGTTTAGATGGAAAAATAAGTAGAAAAGGATCTATCCAGTGCTATCCAATACAAATACAATGCGAAGCACAAATGTGAGCCATAAATGCAAGCCACTATGTGATATAAAGTTTTCTTCTACCCATATTAAAAGAGTAAAAAAGAAACAGGTAAAACTACATTTAATAATGTTTATTTAACCTAATATATCAAAAATGTTATTATTTTGATGTTAATCAATATAAAAATTATTGATGAAATATCTTACTTTTTTTTCATACTAAGTCTCCAAAATCTGATGTGCAGTTTACACTCAGAGCACATGTCGCTTTGGACTGGCCACATTTCAAATGCTCCATACTCACATGTGCCCAGTGGCACATCTGGGCAGCTCACATCTAGGTCAGTACTTTTCAAACTTTAATGTGTATATGAATTACCTAGAAGTCTTGGAAATGCACATTGTGATTTAGTAGGTCTGGAATGAGGCTGGAGATTCTATTTTCTTATAAGTTCCCAGGACTGGCCAACTACATAATTTGTGGGGCCCAGGGCAAAATGAAAATGCAAGCCCTCTTATTTAGAAAAAAATCACCTTCAAGGTTACTAAAATATAAAACTTTCTTCTTTCTTCTGTAGTCTCTCTTCAACCTGCCATAGTGATTTTTATTTGCCATTTGAGGCTGCATACCCTGGGAATGGGGGCAGGGTGGGGGACGGTGGTCCAAGGAGAGAGATTCAGGATTGAGTGGAGACCTCCACAGGCCAGGCGGAGGCTGCCCTGGAATTTGGCATGTGCAAATGTGTCACTTAATCCAGTATACTTTTAGTTGTTGTGGTTTTCACATTGTAAAACCTGAAACATGACAGAAGATATGGAACTATGAAAATAAATCTGATCTGATCGTCAAGCAAAACATACTTTTTGAATTAAGTTGCCTGTAGAAATAGGAAAATAAAATAATCCTAAAATTTTTCAGGATTTTATAACTACAAAGGTTAGGTCTTTTTGCTTCCCTATGAGAGATAAATTGCCTCTTTCAAACCTGAATCCCTTTTCTTCCAAGAGAATGAGAAACGACTCTGAGAATCCCAGCAGTTTGGCTCAGAGACAAATGAGCTGCCTCTTTAAACAGTGGGAGGTGTCAAGAGAAGGCAACTTCAAGGAAATCCAACTTTTTCCTCCTCACCTCCTCTTCCTGACATACTGATCGAAAAACACATAAAGCCTGACCGTTTGTAAGAAATGGTGTCAGAAAACGGAATTTATGAGAATGACGGGAAAATCCTAACTTGGCTTTCTTATTGATTGTTTGATAATCTTTCTTAAATCACAAAGATTCTGAGGTGATTTGAAACGGAGTATATACCATAAAAGAATAAAGTAAAAAAAACACCAAGAAAGATATAAATCAAAATCATTGTTAGAATGAGAGGGAAAAATATAGGACCCCAATTTATAGGCCAAAAGGTCCAAGAGGATAACAACGGTTGGTTTGCAAATTGTTTCCAAGTTTCTTGTGACCCAAAGTAAAAATGGAGGTGCTGTAAATTACATTGTTTTCCCATATTGTTCATCAGAAGAAAAGCACCAATTTTCCAAAGAAAGCAAAACAGTTTCAGTACTTAAGTCTAAAAGAAATTAGCCATCTGAGTCCTGAGAATTATGATGAATGATCTCCTCACTGACATTGGGTCAGAGAGAGGATGCCAACATAGTCTTCACTGTCTATTTCTTGTGGCTGCTTTCATAAAAGGCAAAAGCACCACTACAAATATAAAATAAATACAGTATATCTATATTCCCTGTCAATTCATTTCTCTGATTCAATTTCAGATTTGATGATTATTGTAAGTATGTGTATTCCCACAGCTAGGAATTTGTAGATGGACACAGAAGTCTAGAACCTATGGCTTGCTGACAAGCATGTACAAGCTCTTTGAGGGGATGAGGTCTATGGTTGATTGGTTATCTGATATTTTGTCAAGCTGCAACAGAAAAAAATTTGTAGACATTGTGATTAAAGAAGTAAGATCCTATATTAAGACCAAATCCTTATAACCTGTTACTATTCACATACTAGAAATCACCTTCGTCTTCCATCTTTTAGGAAGCAAGTCATTCCTTTCTTTATGTATAAACTGGAGATTAGATAATGCAAAAGACAATAGATATTTCCAAACTTGCGCTAGTGACTAGAGTGACTTATGGCATCCTGAGACTGTCCAGACCTCTGGCTTAGTGTAAAGGATTCAGGCTATAAATAAAATGTCAGCCTGGCCAGCATAAAGCTACTAAAGCTAAGAAGTTATTGAAACAGAACCATGAGATATTACTAAATGCATCCACTCTGACATGTGTAGCTATGTCTTAACCTTCATTTGAGCACTAACCTAATGCCTTCTACAGAAAGAAATATCTGTAAAGGGTCTATAACTGGAACAAATTACATATTCCTTTACTGCATTAACAATTTGTAGACCTTCAAAATCAAGTTGTACGGATGAATGTGTGAAATAACAATGGGATATGTAAACAGTGAAGACATTGCAAGCATAGGGGTCTGATATCAGGAGAAAGAGAAAGTAAACTTTTTACAGAAAAATTGACATGGAGTAACAATTAATTATAAATATAAACACTCTGAATTTAAAGTTCTAAAATTCTATGAGACTATGATCGTAATCACTTTTAGTCTTCAAATTAACTTTCTCATATCTGTTTTAGGTAAAAATTCTAAACGGCTACTTCAATTTATAGTAAAGTTGTATAAACTCTGGAATTTAAACAAAATACTTCATCAATTATATGTATTTAGAATGTATCATTTGTCCATAAAATTGAAAATCTAATTTCCTGAGAATTTATCGAAAACATCTTTAAAATCCCATTGAAGAATCAAAATATGTGTTTATAGCCACTCTTATTTTAATTAGATATTTTTATTTTGGCTATTACACTTATTATTTTAATTAATTTTTTATTGCTAGTGCTCATTTTAATGCATTAAATGGTATTCGTGAAAATCAGGAAGCAGTTTAATATCATCTGGTATTCTGTGGAGGGTTTGCATAGCTAATTTCTCTCCAAAGATGGATCTTAAAAATGCCTCAACCTCACAGATTTGGAGCCAAAGTCATGTCAGTTTAACTGAATGCTCAGTAACCCAAGAAGAGGATTACTGGCAGCTTTATTGGCCAAAAGAATATTGCCCAGAGTTGAATAAAATTCTTACTGTTCAATCAAGTCTTCAGCAATTCAGTTCATCCTCATTCTCCTCTTTCCAATTTGCAGCAGAAAGAATAACCATTACATGTAGGTTCTGTAGGAGCCCAGCCTGTTCCATCCAGGGCTTGACATTGCTGTGACGTCAGCACCCTGTTTCTTACCCACTGCAGGGAGGTGTACACATGTATAGCACTTTCCCTCAAAGTTCATACCTGTCTTTGTATTTATAGACTTTTGTGATTATTTAATTAATGTCTGTCTCTTCCAAAAGGACATATGTGCCAAAAGGGTGAGCACAGGGTCTAGCTTGCCCACTATTATGCCCTGCATGGTGCCAGGTCCTCTCCTGGCACAAGATGAATATTTGTTGACTGAATAAAGGTAAATTTGAGCAGGGAACAAGTAGCAAGCTTCATTATGTCTGCCTCACCCTTAATCCAAATGATGGAAACCAAGAGAGATTTGGTCCTAATTCTTATTTATGATGTTTTAAGTAAACTCTTTTAGTAATGTTCTATTTCATATTTTAGTTAGAATATTTTATTTAGAAAAGTGTGCTTCGATATCATAAGTAATTAGCGTGTTTATCACTAACTGGTAAACTATGAACATGGAGAAGGCCATGCACGACATTAAGGAGTGCATAATGCTGTTTAACACGAAGAAACAATAACAAGGCAGTCGTCTAGGACACAAAGCCTGACCTAGAGGAGCTGCGAGACTTTACGGGACAATAGGCCTCCCAACCAAGTCATATCCAACAGTGGGAGAATTGTATTTTCGCGCCAGGATTGTGACGACCCTGGAGTATGCCGCGGGCCTTTCCCTCTGATCTTTTTCTCTCATCTCCTTAAAACTTCTCCTTCCTCATTATCCATCTCCTTGCCCTTAAACTGCGGAGGGCTATAGGATAACATGGGATATTCCTTTAGGTAAGAGATCTATGGTATTTTCCTGTTTCCTGCCTTTGTCTGTTGGTAGGGAACCTTGATGTTTTCCCCTTTGAGTTCTTTTTCAGGTATAAATAAATCAAAATCCCCCTTGATTGAAGACACTTATTCAATCTTTTAAGGAATGTATTTTTGAAAACAATGAGGTGGTGGTCGAAGGCATTAGAACAGACTACCCAGCTAGGTAGTCAGACAAGCAGTGTTCATTGAGCCCTTCCTAACCCGAAGGAGAAGGGCTGTCCACAGGGGAACAGTGAGGTAGGGCTGTTCCTTGCTGGTTGGCCCATGTTTCCTCTCTGTGCTCCTTGGCCAGGCTCCAGGTCATCTCTGGTACCCAGTTCTTATGCTGATCACAGCACATTCTGCCCACTTTGCCCTGCCCTTGTCTTACGAAGAATTTCAGGTTCCTAGGTCACCTTCCCCTTCCTCTTCCTCCACACCCATTCTTGCTGTACCCAGAGCTGGGTTACCAGCAAGCTGACTCCCAGTGATGATGAGCTAACAGAGTTGGTCACTGGAAGTATTTGCATTGGAAACCAGATGAAACACCTAAGTACAGAGAAGCAAATCTCTAAAGGTGGCACGTCAAGGAGCACAGGGTGGGAAAGTGCACTGAGTCACAGAAGATGGAAGAATAATGGTGACTGTTGGGATTGGGGGATTCCATTCCCTGGAATCCACAAGTGCACATAAGAAGGTACTTGGCAATGCACATAAAACTGGTGCAACAACAAAACAGAGACAGAAACAAGCATGTGGAAAACACGAGTGAAGAAAGCTAAGGAGAACAAGGCTGTTTGATGCAAACAGGGAGCACTTTTATACAAAAATGTGCTTATGGAGACGGAGATACCAAGAAGTTTTAGCTTTAGGCATCGGTTTGGTCCAAAGAGAAATTCAACCGTGTGAGCAAATGGCCACTGGAGTCTTAATCAGCCACCTAGAATAGCAACATGTTAAAGAAAGAACAAGGCCAGGAAAGGGACCGCCACCATAGGCCGCACGTGCACTAGGTATTTTACATACATTAATTCAATTCTGTTCTGCAAATAGCAAGAACCAACAATTCCAGGCACTGCAATGGGTGCGAGATAAACAAGACATGTCTGTTTCCTGTCCTCACAGAGCTTACGGTTCAGTAGGCAAGACACATGATGTGATGTGGCCTGAAAAGAGAAGAGTGACATTGGGGGCCATAGGAAAGACTCCCATCCAGACAATCCGGGACAGCTTCTGGAGGAAGTGACATCTTAGCTGGGGAGTAAAGGCTGGACAGGAGTTATCCAAGCAAAGACGGGGATTGGGAGGGAAGGGGAAGTTGAATCATCACCACGACCCTGTGAGGTATGTGTGACTGGTTCTACTGTCCCGGCCTCACGGGGGTTAAAACATCACCAGAGGTTGCACATTCAGTCAGTAGTAGATGAGGGTTTGGTTCTCGGGACAGCTGAAGCCCACAGCTGGGCTGCTTCCTCATACTACTACCCCAGGCTTGGGGCTGCACCTCACCTCTTCACCTGTTCTAGGCTCCCAGAGAAGCACCTGTCAGGATGGAAATGTTGGCCAGAAAGAAGGGCAGGACAGTGCTGTAATTGGATCTGTGGGGATTTTATCACTAAGCCACAAGGCCCCCAACAAGGGTGTCCTTCAAACTTACCAAAGAGTTCTCGTACGTTCTTTCTCTTCTTAGGACAAGTTCTAGTGTCCAAGCAGCACACAGTAAGTAAACTTGTTTATGAAAAAGTGCATGCAAACGATCTCTAAAAGCAAAAGAGAAGCTTTATTTAGAACAGACCAGTCACGAATACCTTTACAGCAAAGACGTATTTTATAAATGCTCTAAGATCTCCTTTCTGCAACCATGAGGCACACCCTGATGACTAGGAGTTGACTTTTCATATTATGGAAAATCTCAGGAGATCAGAGACTGTTGGAGACAGTCGGAGAAGAAAGACCTTCATAAACAGTTGCCTTTCATTCTGGCCCTTTCACAGGCTCGATATACTCTGGGGAAAAATTAAGTGACTGATGTAAATGTCCATCACTAAGTATATTTATTTAAAACCTGAACGGCAAAACACAAACGTAGATATTAATGAAGGAATAAAATAAACATTTGACTCTTTTTCTTTACTCAATGATATGAAGCTTGTTTGGAGACCTGCTTGCCAGATTTGAGGCCAATCTCTTGCAGGTCTCACATAGAACCTTCCAGGCAATGAAAATTTCCTCTTTA